>LPNX010201299.1:0-12500 GCA_001517045.1 Pseudotsuga menziesii
TTGTTCATTAATGGACATCTCACCTCAGTGAGAGACTGTGATAAAGGGGATTGGGTTTCTTGTGTAGCAGATGGAGCTGTTGGTTGAACATGAATGATGGTCGCATCCATGGTCGAACTAGAGGGGGCAGGACCTGGTGGTGGTGGTGGTGGTGGCTACAATCACCAAATCTTGAAATATTTAGAAATGTGCATGAATAAACAATAGACAACAATAACACACTATGTCTATATCATGTTCAAATAGTTGTACCTCTGTGTGACTTGTTGCCATTGTAGATGCAACACTGACTACTGCATTAACCATCCTTGCAAGGTTTTCAACAGTAAACTCTGGCTCTTGATGCAGTAAACATGCAAATCAAACATTAACAAAATATTTTATGCACTGGATTTCAAGTTAACCAAGAAATATCATCGAAGGATATACAAATTACCATGGTATCAGTATCTCCATGGTCGCGGACAACTTCACTCTTTCTAGGAGTAGGCCGTCTCATATACACTTGACCCTTGTTCACATATGGCCTATGAGGAGATACAACTCCAGGAAATGGTCCAAGTGTTTCGGTACCAGTCTATAGTCAACAAGAGTTCATGTAGCTAGACATGGATGATTCAACGAACATACATGTATTTAAAAAATGACATTTTTTAAATGTTTAAAATGTTTACCTCCATCACTGCTTCCCCTCATGTAGGATCTGGCATCTGCCCAGATATTTCCTCGGTCGATACGACCATGGATCCTACCTCCATCATTGCTTGCCCCCGTGAAGGATCTGGCATCTGCAAGTTTAATAATTGTAAATATTAGACCGTAGATAACATTAGTGAACTAACATGTACAGTATGTGGAAATTAACAATTTAACAAGTATTAAAAAACTGAAATTTTAAAATGTTTACCTCGGTGTGAGATACTAGATCAGTGGATGGAATGTCCTACCCTTGTGTAGAGTGTGGAACATGATACTCTGGGGCGTCACTGCCACCATAAAGCATCAACTGCAAGTTCACAAAATTAATATATTAGCTCAAACTATACATATGTGTACAAAGAGGAAAATAAATGAAGAATTTATTACAATTAACCATATACATACATCACTCAAAAACCCACTGAAGACAACATCTGACAAAAGACCATAGCATGGACGACCACATGATGTGCACTCGTGAGGCTCAAAAGTAGGCTGCGAATGTGCTGATGGTGTTGCACTAGTAGATGGTCCTGCACCAATGGGTGGTACTGCACTAGAAGATGGTCTTGCACCATGAGGACCTGGTGTATGTACCACACCAGGGATAGATGTCCATTCCTCACACATATGTTGAACCATAGTGCTATGGCGAACAACGGCCCGTGCCAAACTCAAAAATGCCTTACGTGTCTGTGGAATAACATGATGTACAGGTGGGACATCTGGCCCAGGCAACTGCCTGCAAGGTGCAGGGATAGGGCGATCAATGTCTCGAAGCCTGGCATTGGGTCGGTTTTGGGGCATCCCCCCACTGATCCCCTGAAACGTCAATATATCAAAATAGTTTACTTGTTTACCCAACACGAACTCTGCATACATCTTCCGAAGGAAGTACAACGGGATTTCCCTGTTGTTGTGTGGTGGCATATCAAAAACCATATACCATCTGTCCATCCAGTTATCAACAAATGGTTGATATGTGCACCACTCGATAGAGATATGTGGCCTGTTTGCATTTGGGATTTGCCCCATGCGAGGGTCCCTAAACAATGAAAATATATGCTCCTTGGTGATTTTCAACTTTTTTACTGCATTGTAGCTAAGCCCATCAGCGTACTCACGCATTTTTCTTTCTCTATATGAAGTAATATCATATAGTACATTGTTTGACAATGTGATGGTCTCAACAATTGCATCCAAAGTGTATGCAAGTGAATGTCAGATTCTATCACCACCACTAAAAGCACTACTCAAGCCTCTCAACTGGGCAAGCTCTCTCAATATTTCCGCATTCGGGTCCATAGCCGCAACTGCAATAAAAAAATCAATAAGAAAATAATTAGAAACGTATACATGGTATATAATGACATCTCTTCAAAATTGAAAATGTAAATTAAGGAAAACTCAAGTTACAAGCAATTTAATAGCATTCACTTACATACATTTAAAACGTAAAATTAGACATTTAACAATTAAATAATGAGTTTCGTTCAACTTCTTTCTAGAAGTTAAGGCACTTCTTCACCCTCATTGGTGACTTTTACATATATCAATTTTAAAATTATTTTCATTTACAAAATAGATTTAGCACTTCCACAATTTTGTTGTTCTATCAAAGTTTCAAGTTAGTTCAATTGGTAAGACATTTTCATACTGCTTTTTTAAGAGTTTTTTGGGCTCAGGCATTTTGTTAAAATAGCCTAGGGTTTATTTATCTACCATCCACTAAGATGGGGAAGTATTGCTAAATTTCCTGTGCATGTTTTCATGTGAAAAACTCTAGTTCTATCTAAAATATATAATGCCAATACCTTAATAAAAGAACTAATAAAAAAATCCAAATCTTTTAAAATTACATCAGTTATTTCTTCAACTATGTTTTTGAATTTTGTTACTCAAAATAAAAGGAAGTTTCTTTCTTCCATTAGTATAAATTACTTGTTATATTGATATTATGATATGTAAACTTTTATATATATAAAAGTAAAGTATTATATAGATTGACATTCTTTATATTCCATATAAATTTATGAAACATTTAAACTTATTTGAATTAAACAATATAAAATTTATATAAAAAAGTTCCAAATCCTTTAAAATTATATAAATGGTTTCTGTAGTTATGTTTTTTAATTTTGTTTCTCAAAATCAAACAAAGTTTCTTTGCCCCATCAAACATTAGCTTGGGAGTTGTTGGATTGATTATTTTATTAAAAAACACAATTATAGGGTAAAAATTGACAAAAAAAATTGCTTTGGGTGATTGAATTACCTTGTTGGATGACAATGCACCAGTGAAATCTCTTCCCCTCAACCTCAATTAGCTCCTGCAACAATCCCAAGCAGTGGTCTCGTTCCAAAATGCTCCAATGGCCCTTCAATTTCACGTTCTTGATTATTAAAATGGGCCACGGGTTACGGGCCTGTGTATTTAAATTTTTTTATGATTTACAAATCGCATACGCGTTTTATAACTACATATCACAAGTGCGTTTTGTAGTTATATAACGCATACGTGATATGGATTCCTATCCTACATGTCCCATGACATGTTAGGCTTGAGTTGAACCATACCAAGTGTTATGTCAGGCTCGGGTTGATGTATTTTTTGGTAACGTGATCTTGTTTTTGAAAACTGGGATTGCATCTTAAAGGTCCCTCATCTTCTTGCATTGACCCTATTTTTTTTTACCCTAACCCTAACTTGTTGTGTAATATTTTTGCAGAATTATTTCAAGGGTTTCTTGATGTTTTCTCTATAGATCTACATGATTTTGGGGCTCTCCTTAAGGAGATCTTTCTTCCGATTATAAAAATGATAGTTATAAAAGATGGTCGTAATTTAGTCAGCTTTTACCAGAATTTTTATTATAACCTATTTTTTGGAATTGGAAACGCCACTCTGGATCCACTTACAAGTCGAGAACAGAAAACTAGGTATTTTCGGGGTGCCTTTCGGTAATAAAAACGACAGTTATACAAAAGAGCCATAACTTGGTCATTTTTTACCGGTTGTTTTATTATAACCTATTTTTGGAATTGGAACAACCATTATGGATCCACCAACGTCACCAGAACATACAACTAGGCATTTATGGGCTTCCTTTCGGTAATAAAAATGACAATTATAAAAAATGGTCACAACTTGGTCATTTCTTACCAGTTTTTTTATTATAGCCTTTTTTTGGAATTGGAACAGCCATTCTGGATCCACCTTAGTGACCATAACAGAAGACTGGGCTTTTCTGGGAACATTATTTTCACAGGGTTGTAAGTAAAAGTTTCTCCTCTTTTCTTTACTATGTTTCTAACTGTGCTTTTGCAGATTCAGATCAGTAAAGTGTAACTATTTTCAAGTTCTTCACTATTTTTCTTTCATATTTTAGTATTAGGGTTTCTTATTTTTTGATAAAATTTCACTCATTATGACTTCCGAAGTAGCTTCTGTTCCTGAATTAGTTGGTTCTAACTATCTTACCTGGAAGAGAAAGATGATTGATGTTCTTAGGAGTAAGAATCTTTGAAGGCTAGTTGATGGTGAACACAAGACACCTACTACTGCTAATGGTTTGGCTATATGGGAAGCTAAAAGTGATCAAGCAAGGGGGCTCATTGGTCAAACTATTGCAGATAGTTTTCAGGTAAGTATTGACGCAGAAGAAAACCCGGTTCAGGTATGGAAAATTCTTTCCTCTTTATTTGATAAATCCGATTATGTTTTTGCATATTATCTTGAAAAGAAGATATTTGAACTCGAACCTACTGACTTTGAAAGAGTTGAGTTATATCTTGCTGAATTGAAGACTTTAAATGAGAAATTAAATAGTTGTGGTAAAGATTACAAGAAAACCGACACTGCTCTTATTATTCTTGTAGAATGTAAAATGCCATCTTGTTTTGATATGTTCATCCAAAGTAGGAATAGAGCTCTAGAATTGTCTCAAATTACTACGAAGCAAACTTTTGATGATTTTTGTAAAGGATTGATCGATGAGCAATAAAGGTTAATTGTTTCAGGACAACTCACACCTAATAAAGCTCTAACTACACTTAATAAGCATCATAATTTTTTTTTAATAATGCTAAAGGTTCTAATCCTTCTAATACTAATTCTAGACATGCTTCTCATGCTTCTAATGAAAATAGTAAACATAAGAAAATATATGATCCTTGTAAACATTGTGGTAAAACTAACCATTGTGAAAAGAATTGTTTTAAAGCAAAATGTTTAATGGCTAAATCTAAAAAGAAAACTTCCCATGAATCTCAAGTAGATTTATGTGCATATATTGTTTTGCCTAATAATTCTTCTTCTAACGTGGAATGGATAATGGATTATGATGCATCTAAACATATGACTACTTCTTATGATTCTAGAGGTTATCTTGTTCCTACTTGTCTCTAACATTCCTATATGGAAGCATTGAAATTTTTAGGGCATTCATCTCTTGCATATTAACATCATACTAATAAGAAATGCACCTATGCTTCATATTAGTTGCTCGATGACTAAATTTTCCTATATTTAAGTGAAATCTTTGGCTCACTATTTATATGTTGTGGATGACACTTAATGTGTAAAAGTAACTTCATTTTCCTCAATGAGCAAGTTAATCTTTTATTTGATCATATTATGTTTCCATTCCTTTATATGATGTTTGCTAACCTTTGGTATATAATCATTTTCATTTATGTATGAACAATTTTGCTTTATGATCTTTATATGCTTTAATCTTGAAAGTTCTTTTGTAGATAAGTTCTCTGTTTAGGCTTTCACCTTATTCCAGGAATAATGAAGCATCATCTTCTACTGTTAAAGTCATGATGTTCATCTGTATGATATTGTTTTTGATGTATAGACCATTGGGGTCTTGTTTCTTCGATGTTTAAGGTCTTCTACAAATATTTATATTGCACATTGATTGGAAGAATGTCTTCTATCTGCATGTGTATTGGCCATCTGGGTTTTTTTGTACATTGTTGTGGTGTTCTTAGCCACACGTTCTGTTGTATCGACCGTTAGAAGGTATCGGTACACTGGTGTGGATGTTATATAAGAGTTATTCAGCTATCATGTATGGTTGTGATGATTCTTGTGGTGATTTGGGCATCTTGCGATTGGATTCCTTCACATGTTCTCGGCATTTTATTGTTGGGTCTTTCATCGTACAACCTAATTCGTGTGCACTTTCATGATTCAGTGAGAAGCGGTTGTTCATCGTCAAATTCCATCAGCTAAAGTGTTCTTATTATTTGCAGCTTTGGTTCTTCTGGAAGTTGTCATCAAGGGGGAGTAGTAATGACTCTTTCCTTCCTTAGTGTTAGTGTGGGCCCTTCTCCCAGCCATTATTAAAGTGGAGTGTTGGAATATATTATATTCCTTGGAAGGCAATAATGTCTTTGTATTATGTCGAAAGTTGTCTACAATCTTATGCAAAAGAGTAATACATTTAACCCATAGTTATATGGTGTTGTAATTACTTGTGTAGAATATTTGTCCATGGTATTGTATTAAGAGATGTTATTTTGGAGAATTATATTATCCCACCTACAATATGTGAGAGTAATCCCTCCTCATCTCTTAGTATATAAAAGGGTCAAGTGAGTCTCTACATAATAATATATTCTTGATGTAGTAGTGGTACTATTGTGACACTATTGTACATCATCTATATTCTTTGGGGTATTTGTGCTTTGCTCTCTTGTAATATTGGAGAAGACATTCTGGAGATAATAGAAGACTACCTTCCCATGGATGTAACCCATTAGAGTGAACCACGTAGATCGGTGTTCTCTTGTCCTTTTCTTTTCCCGTTCTTATCTTTTATGATATGTTGTTTGTTTCTTAGATAGGTTAACTATTTTAGCTTGAATCTACTATTCTAACCGCCTTGGTTGAATCAATAAAGGTTAATAGATCTATTGTTTTTTTTTCCTTGTTTGAGTTTCCCGGGTAAAAATATTCTTCCTCATTCCTTGTTGATGTCTTTATCATTCCTAAGAATTGATATCAAATCTTGGAAACGAGTGGTTTGATGTTTGCACCCATGGAGAGAGAATTTGGGATGAATTCATGAGTTTAAAAATGACATATAGTCATGATGACATATAAAAAAAGTCCTAGCATGGATCTGTGTGAAGAATTTGCATAAGAAACACGCAGAAGATATAGGAGTAAGTAATTAGATATACTCTTTTTTATATTTTAATTTTAATCATGATGTAAATGGGCATATGGTTGTAAGAATTGTTTAGGACTGCATACCATTGGTTTGGTGGGTCACCTATGCAAAGTATAGATGTATATTTAGGTATAATAAAGAGGGGGGCATGCTATTATTCCATATACCTGATTAAAAACTTTAAGGGTGGTTTGTTTTGCCCCATTTTAAGTTTAAAGGGGGGAACGTTAGGTTAATCTTGATTAAGTTAAAGAGTGATTGCGATAACCTTGATTTGGTCAAATGGGTTTACCATTGGCAGTTTATGGGCCCATTTTTTTTTTGGGTAACCCACGGTCATGTGATGAAGCTTACTTTAAGGCTTGAGAAACTCCATTGTAAAGTTCTTGAGAGTGACCAATGATGGGCGGATTGGCCATGCCTTGGAAAAAGTGGTTAAGGGTAATAGACCTATTGTTGTTGGTTTTCTCAGTTTAGGTTTCTAGGGTAAAACCTTGTTCATTTTTTTGTGTGCTTTCTTATCGTGTTATATTATTCCTAATAGGTGGACACACACACACACACACACCTTGTATACAAACCTGTGAACACTTCCCACTTTTTACAAATAGTACCTAGTGTAGGGTTGTTAGCGTTGATTACGTTGTTTGATTGGCAGGGGCGTCAAGTAAGACAACCAACTCAGAATATTGAACTCAAGATGTACATGAAGCTCAAAGAACTTAACCACTCAAACTAGCCTACAAGGTAGTGCATATATGCATTTTCATTTGAAGACATTTTTATTTAAAATAAAAACACCTTCAAACCTTTGTGTTATAAAAATGATTCAAAATTTTTGAAACCTTAGTAGTGAAGTCTATTGCATTCTAAGATTTTTGTGATGGTGATGGTTTTTAGGATTGAAGAGTGCTTACTGTAATTAGAATTATAGTGTTCTTTTCTCTAATTCATTAAAATTTATTGTAAATAGTGTTACCCATGCTTATATTGTTGTTAATTTTATCTTTGGAATGTCTTAACTTTTTCATATTCAACTCCTCCACCCATAAAAATTTGGCGTTGATTTGTACGAAAAGAAGTTTTATAGCTTTTTCTAGAGGCACATATTTCTTCCATGTCCACCACGAAAAGTTACGTAATGTAAAGGGATAATGAGGCCCATTAGGAAGGTTGGTCAATTCCATAAAATCCATCATATTGGATTCATGATCAATCTAATTTAATTTTGTTATATTTTTACAATTACAATGATTATATCCTTTCAACATCAGTGATATTTAAAGAATATATGTAATTATTTGAAGAGTTGAATCCCTTTGACACTGAGATGTAGCTCCAACCATAGAGTGAGGAGGTTTTTGTTTCTAGAGATGCTCTTTAACTTTGTTCTTAGTTTGTTGGAAACATTTGGGAGGACGAAAAAATCCTTTACAAATATCAGTTTAGATGTTAAAAATAAGTTACAAGAGGAAATTGTTATTTAAAATGTGTAGGATGTCATCAAGGATCACAATGAACAATGCAATATCTAAAAACAAATTTTGTCTAAATTTTATTGTATAAAAATAAGAAAATTGAGGATTTTCCTCCAGAGATGCTCTTCATTAACCTTCTTCTTGGCTTGTCGGAAACATTTAGCAATAAAATACTTCCAAAGATCAATTCAGAGTCTAAAAATAAACTATAGAAAGAAAAAATATTATTTAAAATGTGAAATAACATGTAATCAAGAATGACAATAGATGGTTAATATCTCAATAGAGAATTTGACAAAAATTTTGTCATAGAAAAATTAATGAAATTCATTATCTAAGAAAGAACAACATTTGTTGATCAAAGTTAAGTAATTAAAGTGAAAAATGTATCAAATAAATTTAAAAATCAATGAGGATACACTTACTATCCTAATTCAATCAAGACTATTTTCAAAAGTTAAGGGGAAAACTATGGATAAAGGCACTTTTATAGATTCTTCAAAGCTAAAAACCTAAGTTTGACTATTGATGAAATATTGTCGATTACTAAAATGATACAAATATATGACAAATATTCCAACCCTCAATTTAAAGTGAACCAAAAATATCCTAAAATTAAGGTAAACACAACATAAATTACAAAAGTAACTTATGAACAACCATCAGATGGACTAGATTGCTTGCTAGCATTCACATCCATGTGTTGATTACATTCCAACAAATCTGAATTTCAAAACAACGTACCATCAAAACTAAAAAAAATCAAACTCATAATACTATTAACAAATGCTTCAAGAAAGAATAAACACATGATGGATTTATATTTTTGCAATTTAGCAATTTTGTAAGAAAAAATAAACACTTGATGGATTTATATTTTTGCAATTTAGCAATTTTGTTAGAAGATTTGAAGATCTTTTTTCTTGTTTCCTCAATCCAAATTTGTCACAAAATATCTCATAAAGAGGACGAGCTTATAAACTGGGGCTAAAACATGGGAAACTAATAAAATTTTGACAGCATCCATCTCTACCTATGATCCAAGGTTGGAGCATATGACTTGTAATGAATTAGTGGTCAATTAATTTTCCAAGTCTAACATTATTTATAAAGTCACTTCATAAGTCAACGGTAAAATTAGGGGTTCACTTTAGAATTATAAATCCAATTTAAATGTAAAGAGAAGTGAATCTAGAGTTATTATCGAATTATTATGAAGTAACAAATTATTTATAATAGAATTTTAGCTCCTTTTTTATGATGAATATGTATAAATAAGAGGTCAACATGAGGTCATATGTGAAGTCATAGAGTAGTTAGATTGTGTGGGGTTTAGTCTTCATTAGGTTATATATTCAAACCTTGTGGTGAGGGGTTGAGGGTGTGAGTCAATGGTGGGGCCTTTGGATGACCCAATCAAAGCCTATGTTATTTTCTTGGGGGGAAGGGGGGGCGTAGTATTTTATTGTGGGAGATGTTGTCGTCCTTTAATTACTCATGTGACCAAAGTGACAATTTTACTTATCGTTGTACATATTGTTCTCACGTTCAAACTAAGGCTCACATCGAGGTTTACTAATACCAACTAGACTTAGTAATCTACTCCAGCTCTAACTCCACGTGTGTACATATGCAAGTTTCCTTTAGTCCTAAAAAAAGCCAACATAAATTCAAATTTTTCATTCATTCATCATTATCTAAATATGATTTTATTCATCATATATTACATGGATTTTCCTTTTTAACTACAAACGCTCAAGATAATGAATCATTTGATTCTTTTGAAAAATATATGTAAATATTCCTTGCTAGCTTTAGTAATTCAACACCTTCATTGTTGGTACAAATAGATGACATGGAAATAATACTAGCCTAGATCCAGCTTTACCCGGCTCTATCATGCCCCAAGAGGGATCAAATATTTCGAGGTGCAAACCCTGCTTCAACAATTGCACAATCAATCCACGCATCAAATTTTTATGATTGTTGCCTTTTCTTCTTTGCTCTATAGATTGCTTTATTTATACCATTGATGCTCATGGATCCTTGTGGCCAAAGTTTTGAAAGCTCTGTGAACCATTTTTTCAACCGTGGCCCTTTCTGTTCATGCAATACCATAACATATTCTTCATAGAGATGGCACAGTCGGTCTTCTATTTCATCGTCCCACTTAAATATTCCATTAACCTTTATTTTCTCTGCTTTAGATTGCAACGGAACGATTCTTATACGAAGCATTTCTGATATTTGCTTTTTCATATACTCTAGTCCATTAGCTTCATTTCTCTCTAGTTTCAATTGATTAACCATTTTCTGCAAATTATTTTGTAATGTTCTGCGCTGAATCCTGTGACCTAGAATGCTCATTAGACGTTGGGTAACTTCATCTGATATGTGATCATTACCTTGTTTTACGGAAAACCTAGCTACATTCGTAAGCTCCACTTTCACCTCGTGAGGCAAAAACTGCCTCCTTTTCCCTTTCATTGAACTTTTTGATACAGGTGGGCACAGCTCAGCAACTACCTTTTTCAAATCTTCAAAAACTTTCTCCAGATTTCTGCATTCTGAATTCCCAGGAACAACATCGTTGCAATCTTCTGGCGAGTCGCTTTCATTCATATTTTCATCTTCTGCATCATCATCTTCATCAATATTCCCCAGGGCAGCTAGGGTTTGAGTACAACTCATACCCCTTTCAGCCTTATTCAGCCTTCTTTTTTTAGAAGAGGGCATGACAGAAACAGAACGTTGGATCTCACCCTGCTTCTCAGGCAATTCACGGACTTCTCCCACAGAAGAAGGCTTGCTCTGCTTCTGTTCACTGCACAGACCTGAGCAATTTCTTCCAAGAAACAACTGTGGTATCGTTGGGGTTTAATTCTACGTAGAATCGTTGTCGAGGAATGCCTTTCACCTGGTATGTGACACGTGTCATCTCCACGTTGAGCACGGAATTACACTTCTACCTCATACCTGGCTGTAGAATGTGCCTCTCGATGCAATAATTCGTATCAAATAACATATTATAAAACTTGTTCTAGTATAGTGTTTGTGGAGTTATACTGCAAGACAACATGGTTAGAAAAGATGTTCTTCACAACATTCACTGCGTACTCTGTCTCTGCTTCAGTCAACTCTACAGGTGGGAAAGACTGCAAAACACAGGAAATAAAATGTGATAACTGAATAAGTATATGAAAAATGGAAACAGATCATGACCTAACACAAAATACTTGGAGTCTACTAAAATTCAAAATTACAAACCCATGGCAGCTTGAAAAGTTTTCCAAATTATGAAAACTGAGTAATAGAGGCAAGTAATTTTTCATATATTTCTGCAATTGAAATAACAATAACCGGCCCAACATTTGTTTCCGCTGCCTTTTTACCAGGGGATTTCTTCTCTGCTAAGGGCTATGATTTTAACACCTTTGGAACGACTGTGAGGTGGAACAGCTGCGAGGCATTCGCATACCTGAGACAAATCTGTAATTGCTCTCAGCCTTATTCCGAAGGTCCATCTTGTACGTATTGTTTTGAAGTGTGTATAGGTGTTTTGATTTACTTATATATATATACACACACACACACTTAAGATTATTAATTATTAAGCCGACTTGTATATATATATAGATATATAAGCCGACTTTTTTATGTGACACGTGTCATCTCAACGTTGAGCACGGAATTACACTTCTACCTCATACCGGGCTGTAGAATGCGCCTCTCGGTGCAATAATGTACTTTAATGGGTACAACAAGACCAAGGTATTCATTGTTGGATACTATGTGTTTGTGTGTGCATGTGTGAAATGTTCGTATAAATACATTACAAGGGTGTCTTGACATCTTTTCATATGGTTATCAAGATAAGGACGTCTTTATAATTCTTATTCACTCCAAGTTCATTATATAAAAATATTACATCACCCCATATTATTTGGTGACAATATATGCAACACTTTAATATACTAATATTCTTTATAGGGCTGGTGCAAGCTAATGTTGGTCACTTATGACGCGTTCGTTGCAATGGATTTCTGGAAAAATAGAAATCTGAACGTCAAAAATCAATATTAGAGATACCTACACAATTTTTTGGAATATGGCATAAGAATATGAAATGTGGACAATC
>LPNX010201299.1:17500-59314 GCA_001517045.1 Pseudotsuga menziesii
AAACATTTGAAGTAATCATGGAAGAGGGTCCATATTGAATAGTTCACCAAGTTTTCCATATTCTCTATACAAGATGAAGTATGCAATGTAGACCAATACTCATTTTCACATGAATATATTTTGATTTCCCACAAGGATGGCATAGATGAGGTTCTCTATTGAGACTCTTGAATTTGTATAAAAACCTTAGAAGCAATCATGGGAGAGGGTCCATATTGAATAGTTCACCAACTTTTCCATGCTCTCCTCTTCATGCTAGATTTATCATAACATGCCATTGAGCTTGACAGGGATGCCTCTACCTTAATGATTTTTCCTTTTTTCGGGGGATTTGCAACCTCCTCATTGTGTAATTAGTCAAAATTTTCTCTTAATAATTAACTTTTAAATAAATGAGTGTAATTTGTTTAATTTATTCCCAAGACATCCAAACACCAACTTGTGTCTTCCCTCACAACTAATGTGGCATATTACGTGTAATGTCATCTCATCCGAAGGTGTTGGAAATGAAGAATATTTCACTCATCTTCTTTTCACTTCCAATACTTTTTGAACACAGAGGAAGTCATAATCCTATAACTATAATACCTGCAAAATTGACTCTCTTTACTTGACTCAAATAGAGTATAGAAATGAAAATTTAGTTCGAACATAAATAGAAACCTTTAATCAAAGTTTATGTATCAATGCCAATAATTACCATGATAACATATCTATAATTTAGTTAATTATGTTGGAACGCATCATGTTTCTTTTATAATGGAACTAATACCTTATTTGTTGCTTCTTATGCAGGGGTGGACCTCATATTTTTTATAAAGAAACTCTTGGAGATGGGAAACTCACGTAATAGAGAAATAAAAACTAGAAGGAATATGGCCATTGAAAAGGAGAATGAGGTAAGAGAAAAGGCTAGGTTGGAATGGAGAGAGTGAGACATGGTCCAAACATTTACAGTGATACTGTGATCGATCCTAATAGAGTTGATGAAATAACAACCTCTACTTCAGAACCTCGGGTGAAGCGGTTGCGTCCAATGGACCCAACTCAAATTCCAACATCAACACAGTATCCAACCAACAATCCATCAACGAGCCATGTTGAAGCTCTTGAATACATAGGTATATTGAGAGGCGATGAGTATCAAGCGTTGGACCTACGAGCAATGATTAATTTGCAAACTCTCCAACAAGACCACAACCATGTCGAGCACACTCCCAATATGGACCGAAATCTGAATGAAGCACCACAACAAAGAAGCCTTGGGATTCGTAGCTCATGTCCACCTTCCATACCTCGACTGTCTACTGCAAGAAAAAGGAATCCTAGATGTATCCATGTGGATTAAAGTTGTCTGTCAGGCCTTTAAGGTAAGTTTCCCAAACGCACTATCTATTGGCAATGTAGCAAATTAATGAAGGAATATTTTGAATCCAAATTCGATGCATGTAAATGTCAATTATTACTATGTTTGTTAAAGTTAGATTGTTTAGTTCTTGTTAGGAGAATTTTGGGCATAAAGATGGTTAGAAGTTCAGAGGCTAACAATAATATTGTTAGAAATATCCAATCTACTTTTAATGTGATTGGGAAGACGTCTTGTAATAAATATCTTTGTGCGACTCATCGTGTGTTATCATAATCAGTTGTAAGCAAGTCCACACAGAAACGTCGCCTCCTTTCACACACTTCTCACATACTTAAATTAAATAGAAAAACTGTTAAGAAGTACTTTGTTATAAGAGAAAATCTTCAGACTTCAAGTGGAAAATATTGTTGGGATTTTGTCGACAGGTTGCCTCATTGAGATATGAAGCTAATTGATGCTGTTAAGGACTTAGTACAAAAGTTTTGGCATGATCACACCAGACCTTCATCTAACCAAAGAGATGCGCTAAAGCTGAGAAAATGTTCTACTAAACATGAACCCCATGTCAAACACTTCCTTGACACAACACAGACTGAAGTCTATCAGAGATTTAGGAGTGAGCACACACAATTGAACTTGGGCTAAAGGTCCTTTGAGAAATGTAAACCATGGTACGTTCGTATATGCATTGATCGAAACACATGCTGTTGTAGATACCATGTAGAATATGAATATTTTTATGATACGTATAAACATATATTTTATGATTTGCATACTAACCTTGAGCAAGGCTGCAATGAATCCGTAATACCACTGAATGCATCAAGAGATTTTATCGTCACCATCATGTGTCCAAGGCATGAAGGACAAAAATACTATGGAAAATCATGTCTATATGGGAATATTTCCAAGTGCAGTGGGTTTGCTCTTTTGAACCGTTGCATTCATTGAAGCGATAAGCATCAATTTGGCAATATGAGCGTGGAGATGCATAGCTTCAAGTATGTAACCTATCAATCAGATAGTGAGAAGGAAAGTAAAAAGATTGCATTGGTGAAGTCACAGGTGAAAATGATTATTTCATGTTTTTCCTCTTACATGTTCAGTTTCTACATATACATTCTTTAAAGGTCACATTCTAATAAGACCCTCGTTTTAATGGCAACAGGTATGTGTATGTGATTTCTTGATGGAGTTCTACAAGAAAACAGAGTAGTATATTCAACATATGCTTGTATCGCGATGGAAGGATGAGCAGTACACAAAATGCAGGGACAAATTTCCCATTGGGACCATATTGTCAATTGTGGATTTTGCAGAAAACTATACACCCTTCAGCCACAAAATGAAATTCAGATTCATTACTACCATTCCGACCAAGTCAACATCATGGTACATATTATGTATAGGCATGGCCCTGAGAGAAGCATTAACAACAGGATAATACAAAAGGAGACAAACTTTTACATAAGTGATGCCAGATGCCATGATATGCATTATGTGCAACATTGTTTTTGAATTTTCTATGATCGACTAAAGGAGGGAAATATACAGATGGATCAGCATTGGATATGGTTAGATGGTTGTGCGGGCTAGTTAAAAAATGCATGAGTCTTCTAATGGATGAGTATGTTACATAAGACTTATAATGTGCCGCATATATGGAACTACTTTGAGATCGAGCATGGCAAAGGTGAGCATGATGGGGACGGTGCATGCATCAAGACCGCACTACGAAGGGAGGACATGAGGTTTACCAGAAACCCCCATATCAAAGATGCAGAATCCATAGTTCAATGGTTCCCCGCAACAATGTCAGACTGAACTAAAGTGCAACATACATCAACAGGGGTAGGAAGGCCAATCAAGAATTTTTGGCATGTGGTTGACATAGATTGATCTTGTTCATATAGTTGTGGAACAATACAAGGAACACGTGGATTTCATTCAGTTCGAATCTCAAACAACCCCCTATTTGAAATATGGACATAGAAACTTGTTTTCTTTTGCATCCCTTGTAGCAGTGGTGAATGGGATGAATGCGAATGCATGGATTGGGTTGATGATTGGGATTGTGTGTCACTTGCAGTAGACCCATGTGTATTCGGTGAAAAAAACCACTTAGAGGAGGGTCAGTCAACGATTTCGACAGACTATGACCATATCTCTGATATTGTAGAACTAGGACACATATATGCAGTTGTTGCCCCGAAAGACAATGAATGGGGCACATATTATTGGTTGGCACGATGCATTTGAGGTAAGCAAATCCTGAACGGATCACTGATTGATGATGAAGGAAATGGATTTCCTATTGGCTCAATGGAGGTTGAGGGTGAATATCTTACATTAGATGGGAAATAAAGAAGAACTAGTGGGTATGTATTCATGGATTACAGACCAGGTTCTATGGTCTATCACTTCACAAACTTGATTGTTGGCATGGACATCCATCTACAGACAATGTCAAACAAGAACTCAAATAAGGTACCTTACTTCTTGCCTCGTTCATATCAGGAGAGATTGATGGAGGAAATTAGAAACAGAGAGGATCTAGATGGCTATATTGAATGAGATTGGGTAATTATGTTTACACTCCACTTGGGAGAAATCCTAGTTTTCATAATCTGGCCTGGAGGAATGCCTGGGCCATGAAAAGTTGGGGGGGAGGCCACCCTGGCCATAATCCCATGCCATGATCCCAACAGAACTGACGGTTCATCCATCGGATCCCTGGTCAATGTTCTATGGTGAGTTGCAGTACGCTTGCAAAAGCCATTCAGGGACGCCTGGCCAATTCAAGGTCGGGGTCCAAAAACCAAACCGGGTGGTGATTTTTGATTCTGTTGGTTCCTGTAGGTTTGTATGGAATGTCCTCCATGGGAAATCCACCCCTAGCCACTCAGAATAGGGTTTTGCAGGGACGATGCACCCTTTCCATGGTTGCATGGAACTCATTTTCATGCGATTTTCAACTCGACATAACTCGGTAACCAGAGGTCGGATCAATGGTCCGTCAGCTCCGTTGGTCTCCTAGCATTCCATTACCTCTAGTGGGCCCTCTCCACACATTTTCATGGCCTAATGAGTTCATTATGCATCGATTACATAAACTAGGGTTTTTCTCAGCTTCCTTCAATGCAAATCTCGCATTGGTGGGTCAACTCTGCAAAAACCTCCACCGTGCCAGTCTTAGTAGTGTTTCCATATCGATGTTGGCCATACACACTTGTCAGAGCCAACTGCATGCAATCTTACTGCTCCGTTTGTTTTTTCACTACCGGACCGAGAGTGACCAAGTGTCCCTGAACGACATTTTCATGTGACTTTCAACTCGACATAACTCGACAACCGAAGGTCGGATCGACAAGCCGTCACCTCCATTGGTCTCCTGGCATGCCATTACCTCTACTGGACCCTCTCCACCATGTTTTCATGGCCCGGTGAGTTCATTGTGAATCGGTTTTGTAAACTAGGGTTTTTCTCAATTTCCTTCAATGTTGTCCAAATATTGTGTACTTACATATTTGAATTTCAACTTATATTATCTTCATGATTGGGTATATTCTAGAATTGGTTATGAATTCTAATTTGGAAAAAAATTGGGTTGAATTTGTTAAGTGATTTAACACATATCTTGAAAATAATTTTTTTAACATATATCTTAAAAATAAAAGAGTAGATTTATTGATGTTGTAATTTGTTGTAATAAGAGATTCTGGATATGTTCTATGCTTGGAAAGAGTGCCTTAAGGGATGTATATTCATGGTGTTAATGTACACTTGGACTAGGGTTTATTTTGTTGGGTTTCCTTGTGATATTAGGATGAATATAAGTGAAATATTGGACCATAGTGACCACCTTCACACACATGTTAAGGAGAAGCAAATGAGCATAGTAACCACCTTTGCACACATATTGAGAATAAGCATTGGAGAATTGTAACCACCTCTGACACATATGTCGAGGAGCATTGGGAACAAGACAATGTTGTACACAACTAGAGGAGGAATGCATTACATGAGGAAACTTGGATATGCATGAAGACACTAGGGTTTATATATGTAAGTAAACCTTGGAGAAGGAGATATAATACTAGAGGAATTGATGGTTGTCTTACAGATTCTGTAGCTCTTGTTGTGAAGTCAAAGGAGGTAGAATTAGGGTTCCAAGCCTATAGAAGATACAAAGAAAAGAGATAATGTCTTTGGTGATATTGGAGTCCTATTCTTGTGTGATACATGGAGGTTAGGGAACGACCATGGAAAACTTGAATTGATAAGTCTCAAGCTTATTTTAATGCCTTGCTTAGAAGAAGTTTTTTTTAAGTTTAGTTGATTTTCCATGGAGGTCTTGGTGCTTGTGTTGATGCAATAGTCAAAGACACAGGGTTTGAGGAATAATCTTAGGATAGAAATGTTGACGTCAAAACTGGTGCTAGACTTCTCTGAAAGGCCATGTGCTTCTATGATGAAAGATGATCATGGTTTATAAACCCTAACGAGGAAAACAATTATAGTGTGGATACCTTAATGACAACAATGATAGTTTGGGGCTAGAGTTGCTTATGGTTTCCAAGTATATATACATACATATCATATATATACATATAGATAAGAACTATTTCAATTGTCCAAATATTGTGTACTTGGAGATTTGAATTTTAGCTTATATTATGTTTATGATTGGGTAGATTCTAGAATTGGTTAGGCATGCTAATTTGAGATAATTTTGGGTTGAATTTGTTAAGTAAAATTTAATGGTGTTTATTTTGTTATCTATCCTAAGTGAAAACCTTTGGATAGGTCATCATGCACTTGTGTAGGCCATTAAGATGATGACTAAGGAAAATCCTCTGAAATAAAAGGAAATTGCTAGCCAAAACGACCCTTCAAACCATGATTGTACACCCAAAGAGA
Source organism: Pseudotsuga menziesii (assembly GCA_001517045.1). Classification (NCBI taxonomy): domain Eukaryota; kingdom Viridiplantae; phylum Streptophyta; class Pinopsida; order Pinales; family Pinaceae; genus Pseudotsuga; species Pseudotsuga menziesii. The sequence continues at coordinate 23,790 of LPNX010201299.1, forward strand.
ACATTTCACTACCAAATGAAGGATCAATAGGGATTATGTGTCTTTTATAGAAGACACATATTCATGAAATGTACTTGTTTCATTTTTTATTTGTCAAGGAAGAGCAATTTTTATGCCTTGGACCTCCTCACACGTGCTTTTTCTTCTGTGATATTTTAGTTTCTCTTATGTACAACCACTTAGACCATATACCTAAGATACAAGAGAAAACTAAAAAAACTAGGGTTTCGCGAATTACAAACCATAAACCTAAAAACTAGGGTTTATAAATTTACACATATAACTACAAACTAGGGTTTTATAAAGTAGAAATTCACATACATATAGATCATGTGCTATGTTAGTCTCACTTATGTAGAAAGCTAGGGTTTCTTGAACTAGAAACCACAAACTTAAAAGCTAGGGTTCACATATTTAGACATAGAACTACAAACTAGGGTTTATGAATGCATTATATTTATATCATTAGATTTGTTAGTCTCACTTAACTAGAAACTAGTAGAACCATATACCTAGAAGATATATACCTGTACTACAACGTAACTAGGGTTTCATGAACTACATTTGATGTAATTTTCCTTACAATTATGCATGTGGTTGAAGCATGTTAGTGGTGTTGATGGGACGTTATCATCATATCGTACAAATTCAACCTCTTTTGTAACCGACATACATTGACATAGACCCCAATCAATCCAATTTTCATGAATATAGGACTGTCAAACTAAGAATTATTTCCATCCAAGTCAAAATGATTATGATAGTCCAAAACACTATTTTCCCTCTTGCCAATATGAGTGTACAATCCAAAATGCAAGTACTAATGATAAACAAGAGTTGAAATGCCACTTTGAATTAGTGAAAGGCACTGTCAAAACAAAAGTATTTCTAGCCAAGCATTTAGCATTATGACAGTCCTATATTTCACTTTTTAGCTTGTCAAGACAAAGGTACAATCTTTTAAGTAAACATCAGTGATAAACAATTTTATAAGTGCCAAGTTTCCAAGCCAATGGGACTCTTAAACCAAATCAAATTTCCAGTCAAGTAAAATGTCTTATGACAGTCCAAGATGTAATTTCTAGTCAAGTAGGAATGATAACAAATATATTCACTTGGATTTTGATGACACAGTGACTTGCAAGAAATTCAAGGCCTTTTCTTGTATTTTTCCAAGTTATGGATGTTTATATACCATGCTCAAATTTGTTTAAGTATGGTTGGGAATGATTGTTTAGATACAGTCCCTTTAGGGTGTCTTTGTGCCACTTTAAATTGGGTTATGGACAAATTTGAGGTGAGGCGTTACTGAGTGGGTAAGATAGGAAGGAAAGGAATTGAACTTAGGCTATGAAAGGTGGGTAAGAAGGATATTAGGGATTCCCTAAATAGGATATTAAAGTCAAGAAGTTAGGGTAGCTTAGGATGAGTTAGTGGTGTTCTAGGGCTGTCAAAAATGGATATTACAGTTAGAGATATTATAGAGCCTCTTTCTCCCATAATTTTTTAATATATGAGTAGTTAAAGATGAGCTATTTTTTACTTAGTTCACTATGCTTTATAAAAAGAGTGCTCATGAAGCTCTAACCCTAGCTTATGTGAAGTAATCCATGCTTAATATTTGAAGTATTTCATTTGATTAGTCTATAAAGAATATATGACATATGACTAAAATCCTAGGCATGCTAATATACAAACAAAAAGGTACTTTATAAGAGGCCACAAGAGATGGTTAGGTAGGGTTTCCATCCTAGGTTTAGGGTTTCATCATTGATTCTAAACCCTAGGTTATGTATGCTAACCCCAAAACACCTTTTGGTTCAGGGTTTCCTCATTGATTATAAAGCCTAGGTTATGCATGCTAACCTTTAAACTTCAGTTAGGGTTAGGGTTTCCTCGTTGATTCTAAACCTTAGGTTATGCATGCTAACCCTTAAATCGTTAAAATTGAAACATGTACAATAGATCATTAAAATTGCAAGTGCTCAACAATAGCATAACAAATATGTATGTGTTCAATGAGAGTAAGTAATGTCAACTTCGTCTTCAAATGATATGAATTGCCAAATTTATCAAAATCAATGTTTTCCAAGTAGATGTAACAAATGCAAGCCAACAACAGTCATGTTCAATATGATTCTCAGCTCATCAATACTATGAAATTTCCAGTCAATCAAATGGTAAGATAATATCATTCCAATATCAATTTCTAGCTTACAAAATGAGACAATAATTACTATGTAACTTACCAAAGGAAAACAAGTGCTTCTATTGAAATTTGGACAATGAATAAGACTATAGGTGTTAGTATGTTGGTTCAATATGAGTTAGGCTTCGTCAACAATAAGTATTACAGGCGCATCAATTGTAAACTACTACTGCATTTGACATAATGTATGCAAATCTGTAATAAAAGACAAAGTAATATAAAAAAGTGAAAAATGATATATTAATATACACAAATTTCCAATCATATACAGTACTAGTAAAAAAAGGAACATCGTTCCCAATGTCTATACAATGAAAACTCATGCCGTATACAAAATATGGGAACTCATGCTCTATACAAATCATGGAAACTCATGCCAAAATGCCACATCATGGCTAGTGTACATATGGGGGTCTCTCAATCCTCTTGCCCACCCTCAGAGCTCCCAGGTGCACCTCCAAAATTGATCTTCCTCTTCTTCAAGCTAGAGGAAGCTCGGTTCTTCCACCTTCTTCGCCCACCTCCCCTTGGGCTCTGAAACGACAATAATCAAATGTCAACTCCTACAGGAAATTATACAAGTATAAAACAAAATTTAAAAATAAAAATTACATTTTCAAATCTTAAATAGCTCACCTCAAACGAGACTGTAAGTGGTGAGAGGGATACCCTCCTCCGTGATCCAAGTCTCTCAGAAATGCCACCCTGCAACATTTAAATAGTAAGGTAACTCATACAATTTAATTCCTATGTTAATTTTCGTTAATATTTCATGAGATTTTCATAAACTAATCAGTCTCACCATGGACACAACATGCTGGTCCTAGGGGCAGAAGGTGGAGCAATCGGCTGGTCTTCAATGGTGGCAGGTGGAGCAGTGGGATGGACAACCTGCTCTGATGCTAGGGTGGATGGCATAGCAGAGGATGTAGCAACATCGACGTTGGATACAAAACTAGGGGGAATGGTGGGAGATGGCATGGATTGGAGTGGGTGAAGTGTTGATGTACAACGATAAACCCCAACCTGCTGTAGAATGGAACGAGCCACCTTGGAAGAGGAAATGAGGGTGGTGGGGCAATATGGGGGAGGGGGCTGAGGTCTGGGATGGGGTGGAGGGATGGGTGGATGTGGATGGATGGTGTATTGTGGTCAAAGGGGGGAGGGTGGACACATGGGAAATTGCAAGGGAGGGCATGGATGGGTGGGGCGGGGGGGGAGTGAGTGAAGGCTGTGACAAAGAAGGGGGATCTAGATGGAAGTGTGGTGGTGGATGGGTGGGGCGGGGAGGAGTGAACGAAGGCTATGATGAAGAAGGGGGAGCTGGATGGAAGTGTGGTGGTGGATGGGAGGAAATGGATGGATGGAATAGAGTGGGGAGGGATGCAAGGAAAGGGACATGTATGCTAGGGGCTACACCTGGCATACATGGTGGGAAAAAGGAATTCAATGGAGAGATAGTGACACTGACGTGCCTATGTAATCAGACCTGCATACATATTCATGGCCTCGTATATTAGTACATTAAAAATATAACTATACAAATATAAGCCATTAAAAATGAAATGAAATTTATACTTTATTACAAGATACCTGCTCACGAGGGGATCTGCTGATCCCCGGTGGGGATGGATGGTCACTCACTCCCGTGGACACCTGTTCATTTGCAAAAAATATTTAGATTCAATTACTAAATATTAACTACATTAGATGACAAGATTAATTACTAACATTAAATTTAATTACTGAAAGAAAAATACATGTGTGTATGGTGTTGTGATGTCCTCTGCAGCTGCCATGGATCCATCTAGGTGGAAGAAACCAACTTCATCCCACTCGAGTGTTGGAGACTCAACACTGAATAGTTGTACAATAAAACAAATTAAGTCATCAACATCTGATTAGAAGTTAAATTTATTAGAAATTATGAGATTGCATAAGATATAATCAATACTTAAACATTAAATAAAACAATAACTAACGTGGTGTAGATATCTCTCTATGGCATGCTCCTGCATGGGAACATGGCATGGATTCCCACAATGAGAAAAACAATGTGGAAATGGTCCCTTCGAGCTGGATGGATCATCCTAGCTACCACCTACAGCTGCTCTCCCTCACCCACCACCAGTAGACCGTGCAGAAGTGTGTCTCTCGGGGTGGTCTTGCTCGCTCTGCGAGGACATAGCCACAAATGTGGTATGCATGAGAAGTTGTTGTGTGGCATGTCTAACGGACTGATGGATCTCATCTATCCCACTACCTAACCCATGGGGTTGAGGAAGTGGGTTTGGCTCTCTCCTGGGTGCAGGAGGTCCTCTGAGTGGGTTCTGATAGGCATGAGGTCTATCTTGGGCTGAGCTAAAACTGACACCCTGGAACTTGGTGATGTCGAAGTAGTTCACATGGAATCCTAACACAAACTCATCCCATAGTTTCCTGAGAAAATACTATGGGACCTTGACATTGTTGCATGGAGGCTTGTCAAAAACCATGAACCATCTCTTCCTCCAGTTTTCTCTCCATGGATGGTAATTACACCAGTCCATGCAAACTTGCCTCTTCCTCACATCTGGAGGCTGTCCTGTTCTCGGATCTATAAATTTGCTCCATAGTTGGGATTTTGTGATATTCAAGTTTTTTATATCCTCTTTGGACATCCCAGTACCATAATTCTCTCTCATTCGAGCCCTATATTCACTCAAATTAGTTAGCTCACTATGGGCAATGTTTATTGAATCTATTATTTTTTATAGTGATGTAGTGAGGGAAACACGAGAGGGTTCCTTGGTGTTCTTCAGTTCATCACTCAAAATTCTTAATTGGTTTAAATCCCCATGTAATTCATCTTCAGGGTTTTCTTCGTTTAATTCAGGGTTTGGGTCCTCTCATTGGTTTGTTTCACTCCTTTTTTGTGATGGTTCATTTGTATTTGTCATTATGTTTAGGTAATTTGTACCAGCAATATCAAAATTTTCCCATTTCAATTCATTTTTTTTTTAAATTTTGTATTTTATTTGAAAAACAATAAAAAACATCAAAATAAACAAAAAACAATGGCATTCCTACTCTATCTACCTCACTCCAACATTGTGGGTTTCGTTTTAGCCTCGTTGGACTCTTCCATTGGGATCCTTGGGGGTCGTTTTCGCCTCCTTGTGTGCTTGCGGGTGGGTTCTGGAAAAAAAAACAAATTGTTCATATTTTTTTTAAAACACAGGGATGCGCACGCGTCCGTGTGTGCGATCGCACAAAACACGCACGTGCGTCCACATACGCATGCATGCACTTGTATGCGAGCGCATCATCAGGGGTGTGTGCGCGCTCCTATTGTCAATGCTGGCAATCTGACTTAGAGGTTCGCTACTGCTGAAGTAGAAGCGCGTTCGCACATACAAGGGTGCATGCACGTTTTTGTTTTGTTCCGCTCGCGTGATCCCATTGCATCATATTTGGGTAGCAGGTTCTTGTGGGCACCCTATACTTATATGTGCATTTGTGCATATGCATCCAACAAAACATTATTCATATATAATTAGCAGTTGCGCATTTTCCTAGTCACATAGGAGTATCCACATAAATTGCAAGTGCTAATAATGGGGGGAAATATTTCTCTCATAATCAAAGCATGATTTAGGATGAGGGAAGCTCCCTTCAATTTGAAGGTGCAATTCCATATATTAATTTCACAAAACAATGGCTTGATAAATGTTTAAGTCACACGATATTGGGACACTAAACATGTAAGACAAATGGATATGAGTATCTAAAGTGAGACACATCAAATATTGAAACATGACACACACGCACGCACACACACTAAAACATACAAATAAAAATAAAAATGAAATATAGACATAAAGATCCATTTTTTTAGAAATTAGAGCATTTACAAATATTGATACAACTTGTTACTTCACAACTTATTACTACTTCAATGTCAAATGATTATCAAGCACGTAAGAAATTATATTATTTAATACATATAAAATAGGAGTTTGGAAAGAACCATAAATTGCAGTTTTCTTATTGATACATTTGATGTCATCAAAATAAAAATGTATTATAGAGATATTGAATCACTCATACTCTAGGTGGGAATGGCAATGACAAATACAAAATAGGGTAGACATTAGAACCGTAGATGGAAGGATATTTTATCTCATTAGTCATCCTTCTCAATCTCAGAATAATCAAGATGTGAAGCCTCTGAATTTCTTCAGGCTAATTTCCAGTAGAAATTCTTAGGGTACTTCGAGAGTCTCATCACAGACGTCTCAATTCGTTTTGACGGAGATTATTTAGGTTTTATTCTTTTACTAGAGAAAATTGTTTAAACTCAAGTAACTTCTGTGGTATATGATTTGGAATACTCTTCTTAAAGGACATGTGAAATTTTCTCCAATTAAAGGACATGCACAATTTTCTCCAATGGCTTTGCTTGGGATATATATTGCAGATGCATTGAAAAACTTGTGCATGATCTAATTATCAAGATGTATGGTGTTCAAATGAGTTCAACCGAGCTAACATGTTGATGGCGTAAAGTAAAATATTACCCTTGCTATGACTGCTAGCTATGACCATTTCCTTTGTTTATCTCGTGTGAAAAGTTATAGGATGGGGAGGCACATCTGGTGACGTTTATCAAAAGGATTATGTGGAATTTTTCAGCTTTTTTGAGAGGTTGAATGCAGTGGTGGAGGAATCTAAGCATTTACCCTTCATGATATATATTACTGTAAATAAGAAAGGAGTAACAGTAGCTAACATTGGTCCAAATGATGTGAATGTTGTCACTTGGGGAGTTTTTCATGCACATGAGGCAATCCATCCCATTGTTGTTGATCATGTAAGTTTCTTGGTTTGGAAGGATGAAGCATTCTAGGCCTCTGAACAAAAATGGGAATCTTTGTATCCATATGGCGATCCTTCAATAAATATCCTTGAATATGTAATTTATCACTGTGCTCATGCCAAGCACATTGATCTAATTGTCATGGCATCTCTCTATTAACGAATCTACACAATCTACGCCCTTCTGTGCAAAAATACAATGTATCCATTGATATGATGATACAATGACCTAATTTGCATGATAGATTTGCATTGCTTTACTACATAAATAGGGTGCTTAAGACTATATTTGTGTAAATTGTATTAACTTCAAATCAAAAAAATATACATGTGGATTGTCTTAAATATAGTTTTTAAGCAATTGTCTTAAACTATTGTCTTTATTTGAGACAAAACAAAAGATTTGTATTTTCTCAAATTTTTTTTCTCTATATCATTTTTGTGTCTCTCAAGACAATATATAAAACAATGTATAAAAAACATTCAATCATTTGAGAAAAAAGAACTCAAAATTATTTTCCTAAAATTAAACTACAATATCCTATATTTTATCGATTTTACCACCGAGGAGACCTAGATGAGGAGGAAATAGGTGATAAGGTAGACTAGAGGACAGAGGGAGATGGCACTGCTTATTTCTCCTCCCAGATATCGGTGGAGGAAGTGGTCTAAGGGGTCCTGCAATATCTGGTTGGTAGTGTGGATATGGGGCAACTTATGATATTGTCGTTGACAAGATACATAAAAGAATGAAGATACAAAAAGAGTCTCAATAACTTAAGGAGGGCGTTCAAGGTATTCACCGTTATATTTAGAGTTAACTCTCTATATCCAAGAAGTTGCAACGGTTGAAGGTTCCCGTTCTTCGGTTCTGGGAAACTCCTGGGAAATGTATAATCATGGATTAAAAACAAGAGCAAGACTAAAGTATCCCCTACTGTACATATAGAAACAATTGTGTGTCTCGCATGCTAGCACATTTAGTCGACAAGTGTTCAACATGTTAATAAACAATAGTGCATTGAAAAGCCTTAATGTTATTTATCACGAAGTAATATTCCTTTCTTTTATAGTTAGTTGGGAGTATATTATTACAACAAATCACCATTCCATATGTATAGTTACAAAATTCATTTAAAAAATCACTTTTCATTCACTTTGTGGTAAACAAAATTTTTAAATTGATCTTTGTGCTCTTTTATTTATTATTTTCTCCTTCTACTTGAACGTTTTGTTTATCGCCCAAAATATGCTAGTTATTAACAAAATCTTTACTTTTCTGTGGGGAAAATATAAAATAATTGCATGGTATAGATTTGGTGCTTTAACCAAAGCTTTATAAACCTCGGGTTTTGTTAACGTCAGAAACTATGAGTGGGCAGTGGGCAGTGTGTTAGGATGTCTTCGATCCTCTCAAGAATAAAGGTATCAATATTATATTTAAGAAGGATTGGCATTTTTAGTTTCATTTTAAACTGTTATTATTTGAAAATATTAAAACAATTATAATGATTTAACAAACGGAATTTCAAGAAATATTTTTGGAGCTCATATACTTTGTGCTTTACTTTTGCAATAAAAGATTAACAAAAAGAGCAAATTAATTTTTACTCTCTTGCCCAACAATAATTTCATTTGTAGATGCGATTCATCACAATAAGAAATAAGAAAGGAATAAGCTAGCTATGGAGCAAACCTCCCTCCATAGAGGAGCAAAGTCAACCTTGACTTTGCTCCTCCGTCCGATGGAGGGAGGTTTGCTCCATAGCTAGCCCACGCCAATAAGAAAAGTACTTAACCACCCAGTGCATTTGAGAAAGATCTCACCTTGGGTGCACTCAGCCACTTCAATGTCAATACTTGTCTTCCTTGATGGTATTACTCTACAAGAATTTCGCCGAGGTGCCTGCAAGCATCAAAATTCCTACCTCAGTATGCTTCTCAAAACATAACAAGAATTGGTTGGAACATTCAATTGGAGATTGAATAGTTTAAACTTTAAGTTGTTCTCCAAAGAACATTAACTGCTACAAATTCTTGTGGACCTTTGGTTGACAAATCATATTAATGTCCATTTATCAGAAACCTAGGAAAAGAAATGATAATCTTAAAGAAAGGAGAATTTATATCAATATATTGTAGAAGAGAAATCCCTTGCCTATGCTATTGAGATTTTCTGAGGCTTCTTAAAAAACCTAACCTGCTCTATTTTCTCAGGCGAAGCCATTGTTTATTTGCATTCAACGGGTTTATCCCCGTCTCTAATATAATTGCTTACAGTATTTGTCATGGAATTGTCGTAGTTAACATTCTTCATGTAAAAAAAAAGGGTATATGGCATGGATGCCTATTGACGCGCCTGGTATTGAATGCATAGGTTATGAAATCGACTCTTCTATACCAATTCAAGAATGTTCTTGAGGGAATTTCAAGCTCTCTAGGAGAGAAGATGCCCCTAAAAATATGTATCCATGACACCGAAAAATACAAGTGTCTTTCCTTATCATAGCAAATGTATTGTTGCAGTGTTCCTGCTGAATCTACCTTAACATCCTTGTAGAGATGTTGCATAGCTTGTGCTCTTGTGCGGTTTGGAAAGATGGGTTCCACAAAATCGAGATGGTGAAGAGTTACTAATGGTGTGATAGGATTTGCAGCAAAATCCAAAGAGATTACCATATACATCATACTGCGAATATGGGACAAGAACAAAAAATTCACATATCAGAACACTAATCCCACAAAAAACACTGGTTAAATTACTACAGAATTAATTAGGGTATATTTTACTTGTGCTAATCATATATACCTAAAATCATTTTTGCATTGTCAACGATGATAGATGCTTCGGCTAAGTGGCCATGGCTATTGGTTTTACAATATTTATGTAATGTTTAATATGTCCAGTAGTTCCTTCAACTCAACTCAGAGGAGCATAACTATGGTCCATTGACTGATATAATGACCTATAGTATGCCAAATCTGCAAATAATATTATCTTCAATCCAATATAGTAAAATCATCTTCTACTGGCTTTGTCACAACAACTTTATAATAGACCACTTCACTTGCATATTAATGGAGAATCTCACATAGATGGGGACGTCGTCATCAGTACATGACCAATAGCACACACGAACCAAATGAGAGGAAACAAATGTATCAATAGAAAAAATGAAATGATCACACTTAAATTTCTTGACAGAGAATGGGACCAATGCAGAGATTGTATATGAACACCAGTTCAAGCAGGTTTCCATGCACATGTTACTCCTTGGTGATTTGTTCCACATAGATCCACACTGCAACAGTCATTAAACACATATTTGAACGCACAAATTTTAAGCAGCTTCCACATTTCATGCACACGATGTAGAAGCTCGCCCTAGGTACTTGTAGATTTACTAAATTACTTTTTGAAGTCCACTGCCACTTATCAAATCTAGTAGGGTTTTTAGTGTCCATTGCATTGCCTTCGCGATTTTTTCACAATTGGTCTATCAAGCGATTTAGTAAGTTACGAAAACAACAGCTCTATAATTTCAAATGTCCAATCTTTGTGCAGGTCTAATGATCATCAAAAAAAAATCAGACCATTAGGTTCAATTGAAAAATATAATTGAACCTGTGACTCTCTCCAACGGGGCTACCTCGACCCATTTGGTAAAATGATCTATGGCTATGATAATGAACTTATGTCCCTTTGAGAGTGTCACAGATCTCCGTGTTACATGATACAGTTCTATGAGAATGGGATATCAAAGTCTAGCATTAAATGAGTTTGTTAAATAATGATACATGCCAAATAGCAGAAGAGATCTTTGAAAATGAGTAGAAGATCGTTAAGCCACGAGAATCGTTTAGCTTTGAAAGCATTTCCAGATCACTGAGATCATTTCATTTCTAGAAAGTACATCTATAGTTATCCAAGAACATGATATTAAACAGTGCACTGTCAACCAGAGAATTCCTTCGAATTGACTGCCAACATATTAGTTGTTTTGTTGATAATTTAGTTGTTTCCTTTATTTTATTCTAAATTAAATTCTCAGCCAAATCCACGTGGATTCATGAAACTAAACAATCAAATTTTCTTGCCAAGATACTTTTACCGTACCCATTCAATTATACAAGTGATAGAAAAGAAAAAAAATACAGTTCGGACATAACTTTGATGGCCTATATAAAATATATATATATTAAAATAATAATAAAAAGAAAAAGATAAAAATTTGAAGTACACACATGGAAGAATTCATGCCACCCATTTCGAGTTACCTAAACTCCACCAGTAATGGAAACCATAATGGCTATGGTTTTCCAAAACCATTGTTCCTACTCCTCTTTGTCATCGCCCTCATCGTGCGGCCCTTGCCTCTGGCTCGCTCTGCTACAACCAATTATGCACTCTCGCACTCAGTTCAGAGGCTTAAGGACTTATAGGTCGGAGAAATGGTGGAGAATTGCCTAATATACCGGATTTGTATAGTACAAGAATAAAAGAAATCTCAGCCAAACGGATTCAACAATTCTGTTTACAATGATACCTCTCATGACAATTTTAGGCAACTAGTTTCATTGCATTAGGTCGAACTAGACGGGTCAGTTTGTGGCAAGTAAATTGATTGTTGTGTTATATCCATCTATCTAGTTATTATCTGGCTTTCCCACACTTCTATCAATTTAGTTAGTTTATTTATTCTATATGGACGAAAGAAAGACTTATGGCAGCCATCAATTATGTGGTGGCCTTCTTCGTCATTTGACACACACAGATGTCTAAATATAATATTCTCTCAACAACTATGATTGGACCTCTCAAGTGGTTGATTCACATATTATTCTCCCAAAACACTTGCAACCTGGATATGCCTTTTCTCTTTCAACTCTAAATACGCCATCTAAATTCAAAGTTACAACTCTAAAGGCATGGAATATACAATTCCACTGCTAAGCCTGGTTTGAAAATATGCACTCTAGTGGTGAATAATCTCAATCAATCCTATGGACTCTACTAGCATCATATCAACATATATGTTCCCTTGAAGAATATAATCAATGTGAAATCCATTATATTTACATTTAGTTGATCTATTTAGTTTTTAAATTTATAATATAATTAATATTAAGCTAATTAATTTAGTTATAAAAAAAATAAAATTAACTTTCAATTTAATAATTTTTTTTTAAATATTACTATTTGATGCCACATTTATTCCTTTAGTCCATGAAAGCAAGCTTCATCAAATCGTACTACCTTTATAGTCGTTCTATTTTCCATTTATACCATAAGTGTTCTCATTGTAAGTCTTGATGGCCGGGGCTTCCAAGGTATATAGTGTAAAATAATTACTGCTCCCCCGGGACCGAGCCAATAGAACAGGCTTTTTCGCCGTATCAACTTCCAGCGCTCCTGCCGTTCCGTTGCCTTGAAACTCAACCGTTCGCAGTAACCCTAAAACCGGTCCAGTGACCTCGCAGCGCTCCTTCAGTTCTGCGGCCTTGCACTCAACAATCGTGGGTTCTGCATCTAAAATAAAAAAGGTTAATAACATTGAGCTCCACATCGTTTTGCCATATCTTCTCCTAGGAGCTTTTCTTCGTTCTAGGTTTTTTGTTCTTCAAAAGAAAAGAGTTTTCGGACTCCCGAGTAATCTATCTGCACTAATATTTCTTGTAGTTTTCACTGTAAGTAAATTCATTCAATGGAAACGTCGAGAGAGATGCAGGAAAAGATTGGTTCTTTTGTTGAAATAGTGGGGGAATCCAGAGCCATGGCGCGGAAGTTTTTACAGGCAACCAACTGGAACCTAGACGAAGCAGTGCAGCTATTCTATGCTCAATCTGATGATAATGGATATATACAATCTAGAGATCAACAATCGGGACCCTCGTCTAGTCAAAGTAATTCTTCTTGGGGTTTCTCTAATGATGACGATGAGATCGAAATTTCCCCACCTTTCGAATTGATGTTTAAAGGTAGTTTTGAGCAGGCAAAATCTGAAGCTTTGTGCCAAGGGAAATGGCTTATCGTAAATATACAATCCACCACAGACTTAAACTCTTATCAGCTTGATATGGACACATGGGCAAACCAAGCTGTGAAGGAAACCCTGAGTGGAAATTTCATTTTCTGGCAGATTTATGACGACAACGAAGAAGGAAGAAAGGTGTGCAGCTACTACAATTTAATAGGGATGCCATCAATTCTTGTTATTGATTCTATCACTGGACAAACAATGCAAGTTTGGACCGGCATGATCAAGCCAGAGCGATTGCTAGATGACCTGTTACCTTATATAAATAAAGGCCCCAAGGAATTTGGCCCTCGAGGGAGGAGGGCCGCATCAAATTTTAATGAAACTGAACAAGTAGAACGAGAAGCTTTTGCTGCCTCTGCTTCTTTGGACATCAAACAAGATGATCCTGAGCAAAAGCAAGATATTTTGGCTGCCTCTGCTTCTTTGGACATCAAACAAGATGATCCAAAAAACGTAGAAGAAAATGTTTTGGCTACCTCTGCTTCTTTGGACGTCAAAGAACATGATCCATGAAACGAAGAAGAAAATGTTTTGGCTGCATGTGCTTCTTTGGACATTGTTGAATATTGTTGAATTTTTCAAATTAATCTTCAAATTCTAAAATATAAATTTCTGTTTTTTTAATTAACCTAAAATTATAATATGACTCATTTTATGTGTCTAAATTTTTTATTTATTATCAAATATAAATAAATAATTATGGCAGTAGTTCAAAATTCGAAATAAATCGGTATCAATGCATGAATAACTCATAACTCATAGTACCAATGTATGGATAACTCATAGCTGATGAATGGATAACCAACATATCATGACATATATTGTTGAGGAGCTAGCCTATCTAACTTCTCCCTCTCACCATGTGGATGTGAGACTCATAATTTGGCTCCTTTATCATGGTCACTTATGCTCATCTATGTCTAAATCTCTTCTTTCACACATGAATGTAAATAAGATAAAATATCTTTAGGAGTCTTCATATATCTTAGAATAGTATTAGGGCATCTATTCTATTGTATTCCCAAGAAGCATAGGAACCTCCTAGTATGTTCTCTTTGAGGATCTATCTGAATGAATCCACATTCATGTCTTTATTTACTTGTAAGTGAGGGCATATGAATTTTCAATGCAATACAAATTATTCTCATGATTAATCACTTTTTTCATAATTGAGAGATGTAATCACATGACAATTTTCAAGACACTAGCAATGGTTCACACACTTATGTACATAGATTAAATCTATGGTTCGACATAAGTCCATTCATATATTTATGTGATATTTTGCAGCCCTATATTAGTCCAAATTTCATATTTATGAAATAAATATGAAACCCCATATTCATATCTCATGAGGCAAGCATGTAGCCCTCTAAGTGACATATTATGACCAATTATATAGTATGTTCACAACTTATGAAACAAGCATGCATCCATATAAATAATGTTTTACGAATGAAGTTTTTAGCCTTATATCAGTCCTACATAAGTCTTATACCAATCCTATACCATATCACATAATATGGACTCATGAGATCGATAACATGCCAATAAATAAATAAAACAATGTGTATGCTCAACACAATTTCAAGTCCATGAATAAAGATCTCTATAATAATGAAACATATTTAAAAAAAATTTAGATCTAATTTATAACGGCTTATAACAATCATAATATAAATTACTCATCGTTATTGTTTTGTGTGGGCTCCCTCTTGATCTCTACACCTTTGCAGAGATAGTTGGAGTCTTTCTTTATTCATTGCAAAAAATTATTGCATGTATTAGATAGTGAGTCTCTGCATAGTAATAAGGGTCCCCTGCAACTGAGAGGGAATTCTCTTCTCCAGTAAACATTGGGGGAGTTATGAGTTCTAAAATGGGCCTCATAAGGGAAATAATAAAATAAAAGTTCTAAATTTTAGAGGGGAAAAAGAATAACTATTTTTTCATATTGTATTTTTGACATATCTCTTTATCGGTTCACCCAAATTTCGAGTTTGGGGACTCGATAGATGCGGAATTCCGCATCCAAGCCATACCCACTTTGCATACTTGTACCCACTGCACCCAAAAATGAGAATTTCAAAGAAAAAATGTCTTTTCATATTAAAATACGTTTTTATTGAAATTTTCATTTTTGGGTGTCGTGGGTACCTCAGTAGTATGCATTGTGGGTATGGGTTGGATGCAGAATTTGAATTAAATTCCATATCCAAGGAGTCCCAAACTTGAATTTTGGGTGAACTAATAAGAAGATATGCCAAAAATACGATAAGAAAAAATAGTTTTTATTTTTCTCTCCATTTTTTTTACAAATTTTACCCTTATGGTTGACATCATCATCTTGAATCCTACTAGTTCTTATAAAGTAAATTTTAGTGGTACAATTTTTGTTTTGAGACCCATTTTTTACCTCAAAACTCCCCTAATGGAAAATATTCCTTTCGATCATCCTCTTCCTCAGATGATTTCTTTTGAGAAGGTTCACCTCCTTCTACGACAGTCGACGCATGAAGCCTTCCTTCATTCTTCTTTCTTGCATAACACTCTTTTGCAAAGTGACTCTTCTTTCTACAATAGAAGAATTCGCCCTTTGATTTATCAAAGTCCTTCTTGATCTTCTTCTTCTTTACATGAAATAATCTCTTGGGAGTGAATGGCTTCCTCCCTTTCTTCATTCTTTATGTGAGGGAAATATTTTCCTCTTTAATGCACACACACTTGCTTTCGATGCACCCAGGCTTCTTGGATGCAATCATGCCAGAGTCTTTTAAAGTTGGGTTGTTCTTATCTTTCATTTACGCTGCTAATAAATTATCCCATGAGGAAGGGATTCCATCGATGGTGGTTTGAAGAAGGTCATCCTCATCCGTCACCATACCGATGCTTAAAAGTTGATCTTTCACTTGTGAGATCTTTGTGAAAATGATTCTATGATCTCATCCTTCTCCATATTTAGGTTGTGCAACTTGTTCTCGAAGGTCCTCTTTTGAGTGGGAGACTTCTTCTCATACAAGTTCGAAAGTATTTCAAAACACTCCTTTTTTTGTCTTCAATGGTGTGATCACCAACATGAGATTGACTTTCAGGGAGTCATATATGATCATCTTTTCCTTTGCATGTTTCTTCTTGTAATTTACTCTTGATGTATTAGTGGTAGGTTCCTCTACCACCAAAGTCCCGAATGAATCAAGATCATGGTCCTCAAGGAGGTTTAAAAGTCTTACCTACCATGTGTTTAAGTTGGAAGTACCTTCAATGAGGTTTTCAATTCGAATGGAGATTGATTTCATGGCGGCAATATTTTTCTCAAGAATTCAAGATCCACGAAAGATTACCTTTCTGCACAAAACTAATCCCTTTCACGCCCTATGCTCTTATACCATGTTAATGTTTGAGTGAAATCGAAGTTGATTGAACTTTAAAAATTTTATCAAGCAATTTCAACACTTATGAAATTCATAAATCAGCCACATAATAATATTTATATCAACAATATATGAATCTCATGAATCAAATCATCCATATAAAATAATCAATCTTAAGAGATAAGATATACCCTGGGAAAGCCCTCCAAACATGGAGGATGAAAAACCCAACAATTCTTTGAGTATGATAGATAGATTTGTAAAGAATGGTTCACAACACATAAACATATTTCCCAATAATTGATAACACGTGAGGAGTAGAGAAGATAAATCCAATGCAACCCTGCAAAAACAATTGTATGCAACTATATTGAGCTTTCCATATTCCTTGCTTATTAATCACAAGCCAAAACAACTAGCATGCATAATATAGCGCATAGGAGGCTCAGTAAACATATTGAGATCAATACATGATGCATTCACTAGGAGTAGCACATACTAGAACTCCTCTCATGATATCATTAGTGACCTCCTAAGCTCCATTCTAAAACTAACACTTCACTTACTCTTGCATGCACAAGATATGCACCCTCCTTCTTTATTTAGCTTTAATTGGATGTTATCGACTTGAACTGAACGTGGGCTTGTTGACCTGAATGTGAATTGAATAAAATGATTGTGAATTGAATGAACTGGACTTAACTGAGTTGAACTGAACTAAAATTTATCTTCAACTAAGTGCATATGGAATAAAGTTAGGAGGCTAGCTGAATGTCATGGCTCTTCACAATTAGTGTCATCCATGCTCAATTTCTATTATTAACTTTTACACAGATCTTGTTAGTTAACCAATGCATGTTGATTGATGAAATTTGAGCTCTTCTTTACTTAACTGATTACATTAATTAATAGTTCAACCGATGCTTTGACAGAGGCACTGATTGAGCAATTCATATTTAACTGGAGCTTTATAACTTGAGTTCACACAGGCATTTGCATGGGCAATTCTCTTTCTCTTTCTCTATGCTTTATCTCATCATCATTAAATAATTAAGGCATGGTCCATATGTGTATTTTTCCATCTTAACATATCATACTTAGAAGAATTTTTCCATACTAATGATCATATGTATTACCTCAGGTCATATAATCATATGCTAAAGTAATTCACTCTAGGGGTAGTTAAGCCCTAAAAGAGACCTATAGCACTTAGTGAACATTACTAGAAATACATCACATAGTGTTTACACTTTAGCAAGTAAGGTTTTCCACCTCAATAAATGAGGATATTGGTAGGACTTGATATTACTCACAAGACTCAGCTTGATACTACTCACAATCTCATATCCATAACTGGAGGTCCATCTCATAGGATACCTTCTATGATAATATTTGACTTGTAATTACTCAAAAGTATTTGACTGGATACAAACCAAAAGTCAACAGTACATGCATCACCACCTCCACCATATGAGGATACATAGGACTTGATATGACTCATTAGTTTGACTTGATATTACTCACAAGTCTAGAGAATGACTCATGATGTTGCATAATCAATAATGATAAGTGGTTACATTGCAACTAGTAAGTAATTGATATGAACTCTAAAATGGTTGAAATCCTCTCTCCACATTACCAAAAGTTAAATTGACCTCCCATATATCTATTTGACCTCTCTCTCAGCTAATTCGACTATCTATTGAAAAATTGATTCTCTTTCTCATTCCAAATGACCAACGTTTCCATAGAGAAATAAAACATTGGTTAAACAATGATATCATTGCCTCGAAAAGTGAAATATATGCCTTAGATTCAATTGATCTTTGCATTCATTAATTAGTTATATTTATTACCCACACAATCATAAGACCTCTTAATTGGATGGAGTAAATTGTTTGCCATGCAAGGTTGATTCTAAGTGCCATGTCATGAAATAGGGTCTGGAAATAGAGTCTCAATGACAAAGAGAGTTTGTTTATAAAATTATTTTGTATCCTTGATTAAGCCTTGGTCTTGAAAAAAAATAGTTAAAACCCCTTCTAGAAAGAAATCCATATTTGCATGCCTATTGGAGGTTACTAATGAAGAAATTTTCCCTTAGAATAAATCAAATAGGAAATATCAAAATTTTATTCTATATTGTATTTGTGTTGGTTAGTAAAGTGGATTATAATCCCCTTGTCTATATATCAGCAATTAAACAACATATTTTCAAAGTCCCCTAACATTTTTATCCATTTAATACGTACCTTAGCAACCCCAACATCAAGAAACTTATTTTGTGGAAAGTTGGTAATGATAAGTCGTAAGTACTCGCTTCAATGGCATATTGGATTATGGGGAAAAATTGATTCTTTATATGACACAATTTTGACTCTCTATAATAAAACATAATTTCATCTTGCTTAGGTGGTTGATAAGACCTCCTTTGATATTTGGCATCAAGGATTGTTGATTATTGGCACTATTGGTGAGTTATACAATCATGCACTCATTTGGAATCTATTCATAAATTAGATGCAAAGAGGGAATATCCAAATTTAACAGGATACTAAATATGTTGGTCCAAGAAAAAATTGGTGGGTCATTATAGTGCTAAATTGGGATACCAAGCCATGCATTAAAGTGGGTCTCAAAATAAAAAATAGTTGTGGTCTAAGATTTGGTGGGTCATTTCTCTTCTTAAATTGAGAATCCATATGTGGTTGACACTTTGTAATAGAGTCCTCACTTGGGACCTTACGTAGAAAAGACAAATTCAAGGCCCATGAATATGGATTCTTTGTAAACAATCAAATGTAACAATGTCACATCTATTTATCCACTGCTCATTTTGCTCATAGGTATGGCTTCTCATTGGGTAGTCTTTTAATTTAATCGGTATAAGGATATTGGAAGGTGATAGCATCGAGCAAAGTTTTCTTCAATGGTTTTAGTACCAAGAGATGAAATCTCCTCAATATGTCCCCATACTTAATATGTGGGGCATTTGAATGGCTTATAAGTCTTCTATATTTGAAAATAATCCAATCCTCCCATCTTAGGTTTCCACTCAAATGTTTCCATGTTCCAAATTTTTAATAAAAACATCCCTCCCAAAGCTCTGTGTCATATTGTAACAAGACCTAAACCATATTTTGGGGTGAACACTATGGATTAGGCCCTAATGCAATTCAAAATAGTAATCTCTTTCCCATAACCATGCATGTTTCTAGATGGACTCTAATGAAAAAATTGATCTTCAACTCTTACATTTCTACTTCTAGATAATGATATAAGATGGTCATGATATGAAATTAAAGTAGTTTATGAATAATTTTATCTATAGTTCCTATGAATAGCAACTTAGTAGGTGACTTCACATTGGGTGGCTTTCTAATTATACAATTTTTTAAGGACACACTTTTGTGCCTTTCATGTGATTAGTCAAACTGTTTGCAATCTTATGTTAGTACAAATATTTGCATTTTTTGTCTTTTTACCATGTATTAGCTTGCAGATCCATTACCTCCACCCATTGGTCACTTTGGCCTCCACATTACCATTGTACTTGGTCTATGTCTTGCTATAGGTATGATTAGAGGGTTAAGGAAGGATGTAATAGTTGAACCTATCTTAGGAGAAAGAGGTATCACAAATATTGAAATGGACACCGTATCCTTCTTGTAGTCCAACAATTCCACATATGCAAAGGCTTATATGATGGGTTGGGGCCCACAAATAGCCCATGATCCCTAGAGGAAAATATTATGTGTTAAAACTCTATATTTTGACCTTTGATTGTGTCTAAGTTCATGATAACCATCCTCAATGTACCACACTCAAAATGCCCATCATAACCTAATCACATGATAGAGATCCATCTACGGGACCTTTGTAGTGTCCAAGGGACACAACTCCCATAGATAAATACTATGCTATAATACCCTACATTTTAGCGTTGAACCACATCACGAGCACCGAGAACCATATT
This sequence comes from Pseudotsuga menziesii, assembly GCA_001517045.1. Lineage (NCBI taxonomy): Eukaryota > Viridiplantae > Streptophyta > Pinopsida > Pinales > Pinaceae > Pseudotsuga > Pseudotsuga menziesii. The sequence continues at coordinate 44,244 of LPNX010201299.1, forward strand.
TAGTGTTCTAAATTTCAAAATGAGCACCATATCCCACTTTTAGGCTAAAGATTCCCTATGGACGACCACTGTGGTTTTTTGGGACCACACACATGGACCATGAGCTCCATAGTAAAATTCTACAGTATATGGTCCTATATTTTTCATTATACCATGGAATGGTCCTCAATATATATCCCTATTGTGACCCTCCTCAATGTGGTTTCCATATCTTACATGTAGGCTAAGGCTTCCCTACATAGGCACTATGTAATGATATGAGTTACTATGCAAAGAACATGAGCCTCATAGAAAATTTTTCTATCCCAATAACATGGGTTTTTGTATCAAACCATGGATTAGTAACCAATAAGCATCCATGATGTGACAAACCTCAAAATGGTCAGCATATCCTTGTGATAGGGAAAATATGGGCTAAGGCCTCATGGATGGGTTGTGTAGAACCCAAAAGCCACATGTTATGGACTAAAACTATAAATATTCACCTTGTAACATGACTTGGGTTGTGAGAACCATCCTTGGTGTACTAAACCTTCAAATGTGACACCATGTCTTATTCACATGCCAAATATTGCCTATGCATGGACTATGTATGTTGTGTCTTAAGGCCCCACATATGGCATGCAAGGATTAGAGATAGATTTCATGGAATTAGAACCTTGGTTTTTAAACCAAACTATGCCCTTATCCATAAGAAACATATGAAGTCTTTTGAACCTCGAAATCACCACCATATAAAACTAGAGGAAAAAGATTATGTATTATGGGCATGCGTGATGCCCCAAGTGAGGAAACATTACATGTGAGCCCCATAGAAATATATGTTATGGCATAATGCCCTACCTTTTATCCCTAGACCATACAATGTGAATCAAGAAACATCCTTGGTATGTTAATTATCAAAATGACAGACACCTCTCACTCATATGCTAAATATTTCCTTTTAGGGCATGCGTGGTTGTTTGGAATGCTACACATGACCCATGAGAGATAGGGGAAACTATATGAACTTAGGCCCTAGAATATAATCCCAACCCATGGTATAGTTGCAAAAAATTATTCATGGTGTTATACATCCCAAAATGACCACCACATCCCACTCACAATCCAAAAAAACCCTTTGTAAGGCCTATGTGATGGACGCGTAGTGTAGAGTTAGGGGTCAATTATGGGTAAATGAAGGGTAATTAGGGATTTATTAGTGATAATTTAGGGGTAATTTGTGGTCAATTATGGGAAATTAATGGTCACTTAGGGGTAATTATTGGGTCATGAGCTATGATAATTAGAGGTTAATAAGGGGTCAATTATGGGGTAATTAGGAGTCAATTATTGGTTAACTAGGGGTAACTAATGTTAATTATGCGTTAATTGTGGGAAAGTGGGGTACATTTAAGCCCAAGGTATTAGCTAAACCAATGGTTTCCCATGATGTTGGCATTTAGTTAGGTTCATGCCGACATGTTCCCATTTTGAATCCTTGTGTGTGAGGTACACTAGTCTAAATTGATGGGTTTACTAGAGAATATGCCAACATCTATGAATGTTTGGAAGCATCCCTTGGGTTTCTCCATGATGCATTCCTTGGAAAAAGATAGGGTCCATTTAGAGGTCATCAAGGGTTAATTATTGGTAGGAATTGATTATTTAGGGGTAATTAGTGGCATTTATGTGTAATTAGTGGTTAATTGGGGGTAATTAGGGGTCAATTAAAAGGTTAATTAGGGTTCAATTAAAGGGTATTTAGTGGTAAATTTTAGCAGTCTTTTAGAGGATGGATATTGAGAACACACCTAAATTTTTTATTTAAAGGCGGTCCTCCTAACACCCCCCCCCACACCCAAAAAAAAAAAAAAATCATAAGAATTGAACTTTTAGTAGTGGTATTTAGAACTGTAGCTCCAAAAGTAAAATTCCCTTGACTTTTTTGTGGGGTTGATCCAGGATATTTTTGTTCTATGACTTAAAAATGCATTGCATATAAATAATGTGAACAAAGATGATAAGCACATAAGAAGCATATTATGCATGGAAGATAAAGAAAACACATAAAAAGTAGACGCCATATGATAACGGAGTTCGTCCCAAGGGGCTACGTATCTGGACCCGCTTCTCAAATGGAGAGGTCAGTTTATAATCTAAGAATAAAAACAAAGTACATGGAAATACATGGCACCGATAAATTGATACCTTGGTGTTTGGAGATGGAGAGAAACTGTCGCTTGGATCCACAAATGGATTGCAGTAGAATTTATGAAATGTGCAGTCGGTGAAAAATAAGTACAAATAACCCCACCTTCCCCATACAAAAGTAACAACAATGGCTTCCTCTCTTTTGCACAACAATGGCTATATGAGGATAAAATCTCCAAGCAATCTCCAACTCTCACAAAACTATCTCCAAAGTTCTCTTCCACCAAAAAGAATGATGGATTCCTTCCCCATGGGTGTTGGGGGATTATATAGCCTTGGAGTGACCCCTTTCACATGTTCCATATGATCTTCTTGGTTACAACTTATTTTCTTAAATTGGCATATAGCTTCAACCAAAAGGCTGTTTTCCTATTTGTTGGGCTCCCTTTTAAATATTCCAACCATATGACATAATTCGTTGGCACCTCCATTCAATACAAACATATAATATGAACCAATTTTTTTGGTATACCATATTACAATGCATTTTATTTGGAATTTTCCAAAACCCACATTTAAACCTTAACCAAAGTTGTTAGAATGCATATGTTGAAAGGGGTGCTCGCTAGGTGCACCCCATGTGGTGGTGTTTGTAACCAAGGTCACAATATATTCCATGGCCCCCCTCCACTTGAGAGTCACGTGAATCTTGTGGAAGAGTGACGATAGACAGGTGGGGCGGGAGCCTCGTGGGCTAGGCCACACGCTTCCCCTGCCCCCTTTTTACCATATCCCAATGCTTTCAAAGTTAAATAATATTTCTCCCACATGGTTAACCATGGCACAATATTGGCGTCGCAGTGAATTCATTGGGTTCTTGTGTTGGAGGTCGTGAGGTTGAGTCTTGTGGAGACCAATAAAACAAAAAATTTAAACCAACCATTCCATGCCACATGGCACCCTGTGATAGGGCCACGCTCGATTCCATGTCAACTTCTGATAGATAATAATATCCCATGGCGTCTCTTATCCATGCCATGTGTCATTACCAAGGTTTCCACGTTAGTGCTATACATGCCACATGGCACCCTTGCAGTGGTGCCATGTGGCATTTTTTTTCCATTCTGCACACAGAATAACTATCTTGACAAAACTTCAGAATGCGATATCTCCCTAATGCAGAGTCTGTTTGAGGTTTCATTCACACCATTGGATTTGTCTTGATGAGATCTTCATAACCATGCCATTTTTTCTAATATTTCCTGAGTTTGAATATTTCTTTTTGAGATCCTCCCAGATCAGGGGGGTTTTAGAAAATCACCTTGAAACATATATTTAGGGGTGTTCTTTCTAAACCACACTAAATTTCATGATATTTTCACAATTGGAAGAGGGGTTTTACAAACCTCCACAAAAGGTCAATTCTTAAGAATTTTGGAGGGTTTTTTTATAAACTACCTTGGAAAATATCTTTAGAGGGGGGTGGGGGGTCTTTAGTCCCAATCCCCCCCAATTTTTTTTTTGAGAATTGAACTTTTGGGGGTGGATTTCAAACAACCACCCCCAAAAGTCTAATTCTCTTGAGAATTGAAGTTTTGTGGATGGATTTCAAACAACCACCCCTAAAATCCTAATTCTCATGAATTTTGTTTTTGGGCGGGAGGAGGGGTTATAAAAAACACCTTTAGGAAGGGTATTTTTAATCCCCTCCCCCCCAAAGTTCATAAGAATTGGAATTTTGTGGGAGGTGTAAAAAAAACATCCCCAAAAGTCTAATTCTCACAACTTTTTTTTGGGGGGGGGGTGGGTGTGTGTGTGTTTAAAAATCTCTCCCAAAGGTCTAAAAAAAATTTAAGAAGCAGTTTTAGCAAGACCATTGCAAGCCAAAACCACTCGTAAGAGGGTGATTTATTGTAGTGATAGTGGGAAATTTGGTGTCTCGCATCTCAGCATGCCACATTTTCAAAAAATTTCCTATGTGGTGGTTAACAACTTTGCATGCCACCTTTGAAAATTTGGTTAATGGGACAAACCCTCTACGCTCTATTTAAGCATAGTGACCTATGAGACACTTAAATGTTAATGTTTAGTCAAATACTATGTGAACTTTAGATTTGTGGATAAAACAAGTTAGTTTAAAGTCATTTCCATTGTGGTGGGGAAGGGAAACAAGAAATGGAAAAAAGGCCCTTTCTGTGAGATCAAAACACTTAGAACAAGGTCCCTTTGAAAGAGGTCACAAGTAGGAGCTCATGCATGTCTCTTTCTTTCCAATTGCCACCAAAATTTTGCTCTCTACTTCCAAATCTATTAAATATGCCTCTAATTCCAAACCTATTGAGATTGCTTGAGTTTTCAACTTTTAAATTCACTTCCTAGGATATACATGTGTTCGTGTGTATATAGTTGCATGGTTTTCAAATCATTCATGGACTGTAATGGAAAAATGTAGGAAAATGTTTTGAATTTGCATTGCTTTAAAGGACTAATATGGCATCTCCAGTGGTACAAAACCAACTCAGATCTCAACTTTCTCAGTAACAAGTCTTTCTCATGCATCCGACTTTCTTTCAATGGCATTTATTGCACACCACTCTGAGAGCTAATGTGTATGAAGGTATTCATGGAAATGAATAATGGAACCTATGTTTAAACCATGAATAAAAAGAAGAATTTAAAATCTGTGTTGCTTCCAATGAGAGAAAATGAATATCATAAGTAATGAAATGGCGAGTATATAGATTTTGTGAATCTTTGAGCTACAAGATATTTCTCATGGCTATATGTTCAACACGTTATATATTGGTTGAATCCTTGATATTTCCAAGATCTTATTCCTATATTTTCCTATGAAAAACATTGTACACAAACTGAAATTCTTTCATAGTTCTTATGCTTGCACTCTCTTCAGAAGAATTGTCCTTGGAAAGTGACAGTAAAATAAGCTAATCTATAGAGGAAGGAAAACAAAATATCAACAATAGTGCATGGGAAAATTTATTCTTATTATTTTTTTCTTTAAAGTATAAATTTTGGCTATACGATGACAAATTTATCCTCTTCCAAGTAAGAGTGGACTAAATGATGTCACCTCACTATTATTAAATTTTGACATTATTAGGTCAAATTATAGCTTTTTTTAGGACACTTTATTGTTGTTTTATTAAGCGAATGATCATATTTGGGGAGGGTACACTATCCTTGTAATCCAATGATTTGTTTAATTAAAAACAAGAAATTTGTTGTGCATTAAATGGCGCCGCAGCACCCAAAAGAACCTAAAATTAAGGTTTAGGAACCCTTTGGGGTTATTGTTCCCACTCACATGTTGGAAAGAACCTAGTTCCTTGGGGTCTATGAGATGAATTCCTCGACTCTGAATCCAATTTAGGAAATGGGATTATGGGACAAGTTTGAGTATGCAAGGAACCTAACCTAGAGTGAATTATAGATTACCCAAAGAAACTCGGAAATATCCTTACATGTCCTCCGGGCTTAGAATATTACAAAATAATTCAAGGAAAATAAAGTTCTTATATATAATCTATATGAAAAATCCACACTGGAACAATGATAATTGAATAAAGTTCCTAATAGAGAAAACTAACCAATTTAATTTTTGCAAGATCCCAAAACCAAATTGTAGTTAACCTAAGTATAAATGATAATTTTAATGGTATTTCATAATTAAGAACATATCCGCAAATATTTTTAGTCATTCCATTGATCCACTATGAATCTATAATGGAATTGATGACCTACTCTATGTCTCAATATTACCAACAATCCATTCTATTGGAAAATTTCTAATGCCTATACAATCCATTTCTAATCCAATCTTCTAGCCTTATTTGTACAAAGCATTTTAATGTAATGCCTCCTATGCAAATATGCACTATTGTATTTACCTGAAACAAAGCAAAAACCACAATCATACCATGAGTGCCAACTACACCAAAGGTTCCTCATAGTGGAAGTAGTTTAAAAATATGGAAACCAAAACCAAACCAAAATACCCATGCAAAAACAATGCTTGTATATTACCTTTGCTAGAAACGTTGCTTGATAGGTAACTTCAGAAATTTCCCTACCATCTCAATGAATGGCCTATCCTATCTGTCTCCAAAGAAAAGCAACTACCAAGAAAAGTTCTCATCCTCCTTAGGACTCTATAAGATTTTAAAGTTGAATTGTCACCCGCCATTTGAATCAACTAACCCATTGAACATCGCATTACCATTATTGCTCACAGTTGTTTGCATGGATTGTTATTATTTATCACACTAGGAAAACAATAACCACCCTACAACACAACATTTAATGTTGCAGCTACGCAAAGGTGTGTTGTTGGATCTGATTCAACAATCAAATCCAAGGCGCACCTCCATACAACTGCAACATTAAATGATGCGCAACGTGGTGGTTGGTTAATGTTTGCCATCACACCACTCTCATAATGCATTACACCCATAGCCATTTATTGAAGACACCTCAATACTCATGAGCCTACTCCGAATTGATCTTAGAGACTCTATGAGCATTGAATGCCAAATTACCATCCACTATTTTAATTAATTAAAATATTGAATGTCAATCACTCACCTCACTTGATGCTAGTTTCCAATGCCCTGTTTAACAAAAAATCAAACTATTGAGCACCAAATAAGAATGCCGATCTTATTATGAATTAAGAAATAATGAACACATTGTTAATTTGAAATGTGCAATATAGTGGTGGATGATCCCCATCAATCATATGGACTCTACTAGCACCACCAAATCAACATATATGTTCCCTTGAAGCAATATAATAAATGTGAAATCCATTATATTTTAATAAATGTGTAATCCATTATATTTACATTTAATCGATCAATTTAGTTTTTAAATTTATAATATAATTAGAATTAAATTAATTAATTAATTGAAAAAAAAATGTCTTTCAATTTAGTAATTTATTTTTAGCTATTTGATGCCTATCATTTATTCCTTTGGTCCATCAAAGCAAGCTTCCTAAAATCCTACCGTCAAATCGCACCGGACCATCTTTACTGTAGTTTTTTTTTCCAGTTATATCAGAAGAGTTCTCATTGTAAGTGTTGAAGAAGAGTTCTCATTGTAAGTGTTGATGACCAGAACTTTCAGGTTGCAAATCTTCTAGTCAAAATTTACAACAGAAAATCCGAATATAAGAATAAAAATATAGAAAAAAGTTAAAGCTTTGCTCAGACTCTATTAAAATCATTCATTCATTCCAAAGTGAAATAAATACTGCTCCCCCTGGACCGAGCCAACAGAAGAGGCTTTCTCGCCGTATCAACTCCCAGCGCTCCTGCGGTTCCGTTGCTTTGAAACTCAACCTTTCGCAGTAACCCTAAAACCGGTCCATTGACCTCCATGCGCTCCTTCAGTTCTGCGGCCTTGCACTCAACAATCGTCGGTCCTGCATTTTAAATAAAAAAGCCTATCTGCGTTAAGAACATTGGGCTCCACGTCGTTTTGCCATATCTTCTCCTTGAGCTTTTCTTCGTTTTCGGTGTTTTGTTCTTCAAAAGAAAAGAGATTTCGGACTCCCGAGTCATCTATCTGCACTTATATTTCTTGTAGTTTTCACTGTAAGTAAATTCATTCAATGGAAACGTGGAGAGAGATGCAGGAAAAGATTGGTTCTTTTGTTGAAATAGTGGGGGGATCCAGATACAGGGCACGGCAGTTTTTACATGCAACCGACTGGAACCTAATCGAAACAATACAACTATTCTATGCTCAATATGATGATAGCCCTAGCCCTGAGATTGACTCTGACTATGTACGCAGGGCTTTACCAATTCAGAGTGAAGCACTATACGATAATGAATATATACAATCTAGAGATCAACAATCGGCACCCTTGTCTAGTAAACCTAGTTCTTCCTGGGCTTTATCGAATGGTCACGCTGAGATAAAAAATGGATTGCAAATACTTTATTGCCCACCTTCCGATTTGATGTTCAAAGGCAGTTTTCAGCAGGCAAAATCTGAAGCTTTGTGCCAAGGGAAATGGCTTATCGTAAATATACAATCCACCAAAGAGTTAAGCTCTTATATGCTTAATATTGACACATGGGCCAACCAAGCTGTGAAGGAAACCCTGAGTGGAAATTTCATTTTCTGGCAGATTTATGACGAAAACGAAGAAGGAAGAAAGTTGTGCAGCTACTACAATTTGACAGAGATGCCATCAATTCTTGTTATTGATTCTATCACTGGACAAACAATGCAAGTTTGGACCGGCATGATCAAGCCAGAGCGATTGCTAGATGACTTGTTACCTTATATAAATAAAGGCCCCAAGGAATTTGGCCGTGCAGGGAGGAGGGCCGCATCAAATTTTAATGAAGCTTTGGGTGCCTCTGACATCAAACAAGTAGTACAAGATGATCCTGAGAATGTTGAACAAGATAAACCTGAGCAAGTAGAACAAGATGGTTGTGAGCAACTAGAACAAGATAATCCTGAGCAGGTTATTGTGGCTGCCTCTGCTTCTTTGGACATCAAAGAAGATGATCCAAAAAACGGAGAAGAAAATGTTTTGGCTACCTCTGCTTCTTTGGACATCAAAGACATGATCCACGAAACTGTCCAAAGAACATGATCCATGAAACGTAGAAGAAAATGTTTTGGCTGCCTCTGTTTCTTTGGGCATCAAAGAAGATGATCCAGAAAACGTAGAAATAAATGTTTTGTCTGCCTCTGCTTCTTTGGATGATCCAGAAAACGTGATACACGAGTGAATATTGGTTGAATTTTTGTTTTGGATTTGTTTTCGTAAAAAGTCATCTACTGTGTTGGGTATGGAAATTACAGTAAGAAAATATAAGGTTCTCTGTCTATAAAAAATTTCATGAACATTTTGTCTATATTTTTAAAATGGCTACTTTTCATGTATACCTGCGTGTCATCGATATATTCAATTTTTTTTCTCTACTTTCTATTAATTTTTTAAGGGAGGTACATTGTAATACATCAAAATTTATAGATTAATTTGAATTTAAAAATAAATAAAAAATTCAAATTCTAAAATATAAATTTATGTTTTTTAATTGACCTAAAATTATAATATGACTAATTTCATGTGTTTAAAATTTAATTTTCAGATATTCAGAATCTCAAATAAATTGGTATCAATGCATGGATAACTCATAAAGCATGGTATCAATGTATAGATAACTCATAGTTGATGAATGGATAACCTAGAGATCATGAGAGAACTACTGTGAAAGTAAAGGTTAAAGGTTACATCTAAGAGCTCGCTAGTCTAACTTCTCCCTCTCACCATGTGGTTGTGAGAATCATAATCTAGGTCCTCCATCATGGAGACGTATGCTCATCTATGTGTGAATCTCTTCTTTCACACATGAATGTAAATAAGATAAAATATCTTTAGGAGTCTTCATATATCTTAGAATAGTGTTAGGGCATCTATTGTGTCTCCTTCCTAAGAAGCATAGGAACCTCTTGATCTGTCATATTTCAGGATCAGCTATTGGAATGAATCCACATTCAAGTCTTTATTTACTCGTAGGTCACGATATATGAATTTTCCATGCAATACAAATTATTATCATGATTAATAACTTTTCATATTTGAGAGATGTAATCACATGACAATTTTTAACACACTAGGAATGGTTCACATAGTTATGTACCTAGATTAAATCAATGTTTCGACATAACTCCATTCATATATTTATGTGATGTTTTGGAGCCCTATATCAGTCCAAAATTCATATTTATGAAATAAATATGCAACTCCATATTCATATCTCACGAGGAAAGCATGTAGCCGTCTACCTGACATATTATGACCAATTATGTAGTCCTATGTTCACAGCTTATGAAACAAGCATGCATCCATCTATCTCATGTTTTATGAAGGAAGTTTTCAACCTTACATCAGTCCTATAAAAGTATATATCAGTCCTACATAAGTCTTATACCAATCCTATATCACATCACATAATATGGACTCATGAGATCGATAACATGCCAATAAAGGCATAAACCAATGTATATGCTCAACACATTTTCAACTCCATGAATACAGATCTCTATATTAATGAAACACATTAAAAAAAAAAACTTTAGATCTGATTTATAATAGCTTATAGCAATCATAATATAAAGTACTCATCTTTATTGTTTTGTGTGAGATCCCTTTAGATCTCTACACCCTTGCAGAGATAGTTGTAGTCTTTCATTATTCACTGCAAAAGCTTATTGCATGTACTAGATAGTGAGTCTCTACATGGTAATAAGGATCTTATGCAACCAAGAGGGAATGATCTTCTCCACTAAACATAATGTTCTTCTCCACTAAACATTAGGGGAGTTATGAGGTCTAAAATGGGCCTCATAAGGGAAATAATAAAATAAAAGTTCTAAAGTTTAGAGGGGAAAAAGAAAAACTACTTTTTCTTATTGTATTTTTGCAATATCTCCTTATTGGTTCATCTAAATTTCGATTTTGGGGAATTGTTGGATGCGTAATTTTGCATCCAACCCATACCCACGTTGCATTCTTCTGAGGTACCCATGGCACCCAAAAATGAAAATTTCAATAAAAAAAGTCTTTTAATATTTAAATACGTTTTTTATTGAATTTTTCACATATGGGTGCCATGGGTACCTCAGAAGTATGCACTGTGGGTATGGGTTGGATGCGGAATTTGAGTTAAATTCCGTATCCAATGAGTCCCCAAACTTGAAATTTGGGTGAACCGATAAGGAGATATACCAAAAATACAATAAGAAAAAAGTAGTTTTTTATTTTTCCCTACATTGTTTTACAAATTTTACCCTTATGGTTGACATCGTCATCTTGAATCCTACTGGTTCTTATAAAGTGAATTTTAATGATACAATTTTTATTTTGAGACCCATTTTTTACCTCAAAACTCCCCTAATGGGAAATAATCATTTCGATCATCCTCTTTTTTAGATGATTTCTTTTGATAAGGTTCACCTCCTTCTACGACCATCGATGCATGAAACCTTACTTCTTTCTTCTTTCTTACATAGCACTCTTTCGCAAAGTGGCCCTTCTTTCCACTATAGAAGAATTCACCCTTTGATTTATTGAAGTCCTTCTTGATCTTCTTCTTCTTTACATGAAAGAATCTATTGGGAGTGAATGGCTTCCTCCCTTTATTCATACTTTCTGTGAGGGAAAGATTCTCCTCTTTAGTGCACATACCCTTGCTTTCTATGCACCCTTCTTCTTGGATGCAATCTTGCGAGAGTATTTTGAAGTTGGGTTGTTCTTCTCTTCCATTTACTGCTGCTAAGAAATTATCCCATGAGGGAGGGATTCCACCAATGGTGGTTTGAAGAAGTTCATCCTCATCCGTCACCAAACCGATGCTTACAAGTTGATCTTCCACTTGAGAGATCTTTGTGAAGAATGATTCCATGATCTCACCCTTCTCCATATTTAGGTTGCACAACTTTTTATCCAAGGCCCTCTTTTGAGTGGGAACCTTCTTTTGATACAAGTTTGAAAGTGTTTCAAAACACTCCTTTTTCATCTTCAATGGTGTGATCACCGACATGAGATTGTCTTTCAAGGAGTCATATATGATCATCTTTGCCTTTGTTTGATTGTTCTTGTAATTTACCCTTGATGTATTAGTGGTAGGTTCCTCTACCACAAAAGTCACAAATGAATCAAGATCATGCTCCTCAAGGAGGTTTACTAAGTCTTACCTTCCATGTGTTGGAGTTGGAAGTACCTTCAAAGAGGTCTACCATTCGAATGGATATTGATTTCATGGCTGCAATATTTTTCTCAACACTTCAAGATATACTAAAGCTTAGCTTGTTGCACAAAACTAATCCCTTTCACACCCTATGCTTTGATACCATGTTAATGTTTGAGTGAAATCGAAGCTAGTTGAACTTTAAAACTTTTATCAAACAATTTCAACACTTATGAAATTCATAAATCAACCACATAATAATCTTTATATCAACAATATATGAATCTCATGAATCAAATCAGCCATAAGAGATAAGATATACCCTCGGAAAATCCTCCAAACACATAATGAAAAACCCAACAATTCTTTGAGTACGATAGATAGATTTGTAAAGAATGGCTCACAACACATAATCAGATTTCTCGATAAAAGATAACACCTAAGGAGTACAAAAATTAAATCCAATGCAACCTTGCAAAAACAATTGTATGCAACTGTATTCAGATTTCCATATTCCTCACATATTAATAACAAGCTAAAGCGCCTAGCATGCAGAAGGTAGTGCATAGGAGGATTAGTAAACATACTGAGATCAACACATGGCACATTCACTAGGAGTAGCATGCACTAGATCTCCTCTCATGATATCATTAGCTCCCTCGGGTGCATCCATGGAGCTGGGTTACACTTTTTGACAAGGTTCTTTTAGAAAAAACACAAAAATGTACCTCGATCGAGCAATTTTTAAACCCTCGATCGAGGTCATAACACCTCGATCGACCTCGATCGAGGGCTTAACAAAACCTTGATCTAGGTTTTAAGAATACCTCAATCTAGGTTTTAAGACCTCGATCTAGGTTTTTAAAAAACCTCGATCTAGGTTTTAAAAAAAACTTTGATCTAGGTTTTAAGACCTCGATCTAGGTTTTAAAAAAACTTTGATCTAGGTTTTAAGACCTCGATCTAGGTTTTAAGAAAACCTCGATCGAGGTTTTAAGGCCATGATCGAGGTCCTTGTGCAAAAAAAATTATAAAAAGAGGTTTAAATGGTAGCTCGATCGAGGGTTTAATAAAACCTTGATCGAGCTTATTTAAAAACATCGATCAATCTTATCTAAAAACCTCGATTGAGGGATGTTAATACCTCGATTGAGCTAATACATCGATCAAGGGCCTGAAAAATAGAGATTTATCCCTCTTACAGGAAAATCAATGTTTCTCTGTGTCTTCTAGGGGTGTAAACCCTGCCATTCATGGTACACAACTTAGCGGAGTTCATACCGATAGATTCGTCACCGAATCCTCTATCGATTGAGATATCATGTATGTGTTTTGGTATTCATATGATTTTTTTTTTAATTAGTTCTAAAACATACACTTAGAAAACCAGACAACAACTTCGAAGCAGCATAAAGAAAATCCCGCACGGTAAAATATACACATCCAAAAATTTCTTAAAAATGGGCATCCCACACATCTACGTGTCCTCTTCAAAAGGGATCTTTGGTTTTTCAATTTTTGAAAACAGTGAAAAAAAAGTTGGGATGGACACACATGTGTATAAAATGATGCTAAAATCATATGTGGTCACTTTCGAAAAATAATGAATAATTGTATATTGAGAAATAAATTAACAAAAAAATATGCAGACCACATTACATTTTGTGTAGATCATACTCGTATATTGAAAAAAAAATATTAATGTAAGATTGAATTATTGGGGATGGACACAAGCCACTTATTAACTTCTTCAAATTTTTAAGGTCAAACAGTTCATTAAATGAAAATTTTCACACAATAAATGACATCAGAATATTTAAAAAAAAATATCATTGGGAAGCCAACATAATATTCTACAATTTGTTTTTTTACTACAAGTCGAAATTCACATGGCATATATGCATTTCGAGGTCTTCTATCTAGCACATGAGTAAAAAATCAGGTTTTCATCACCAAATTTGGCCAAAAAGTGTTACCCACCTTCATGGAATCACCCCCTCCTAAGTTCTTTTCTCAAACTAACACTTTAGCTACTCTTGCATGCACAAGATATGCACCCTCCTTTATTTAGGCTTAATTGGATGTTATCCGACTTGAATTGAATGTGGGCTTATTGACCTGCATGTGAACTAAATGAATTAATTGTGAACTAACTGAACTGGACTTAAATGAGTTGAACTGAACTAAACTTTATCTTCAACTAAGTGCATAACCATAAAGCTAGGAGGTTAGTTGAATTTCATGGTTCTTCATAATTAGTGTCATCCATGCTCAATTTCTATTATTAACTTTTGCATGGATCTTCTTAGTTAACCAATGCATGTTGATTGATGAACTTTGAGGTATTCTTTACTTAACTAATTACATTAATTAATAGTTCAACCGATGCTTTTACAAAGGCACTTATTGAGGCATTCATATTTGACTGAAGCTTTATAACTTGAGTTTCACTCAGTCATTTGCATGGGAATTTTTCTTTATCTTTCTCTATGCTTTATCTCATTATCATTAAATAATTAATGCATGGTCCATATGTGTATTTTTCCATCTTATCATATCATTCTCAGATGAATTGTTCCATACTAATGATCATATGTATTACCTCGGGTCATATAATCATATGCTTAAGTAATTCACTCTAGGGGTAGCTAAGCTCTAAAGGAGACTTACTTAACGGTCACTTACTTTCAGTCACTTACTTTATCTTAGCTTCCCCTAGTCATGGTCATTGAGTCAATTTGAGAAGAGATTAATGGTCACTTACTTTAGCTTACACTAGCAATACATCACCGTAGTATTTACACTTTACCAAGTAAAGTTTGCCACCTTAATAAATGAGGATATTGGTAGGATTTGATATTACTCACAAGACTCGGCTTGATACTATTCACAATCTCATCTCCATCACTAGAGGTCAATCTCATAGGGTACCTTCTATGAGAATATTTGACTTGATATTACTCACAAGTCTAGAGAATGACTCCTGGTGTTGTATAATCAAAGATTTCCTATGCGTGGCTTATCTTGTGTCATTGAGATAGAGGTAGGGAGAGGAGGAGGGGGGATTAGTAAGAATTGATGGGGAAGAGGTGCAGTGTCACATGCCAAATATTTCCTATGCATGGCCTATGTTGTGTCATTGAGTTAGAGGTAGGGAGAGGAGGAGGGGGGATTATTAAGAATTGGGGGGGGGGGGGGGGG
>LPNX010201299.1:68305-85359 GCA_001517045.1 Pseudotsuga menziesii
CCTGCTTTTTTATGGATAAGATAAAAGGTAGTCAACTAGGAAACTGGGAGCTTTTGTTTCCAACCCATCCTCCATTAGTTTTTCTCCATTTTCTAGGATTAGCATGTTATTTCCATCTCCTTGACAACTCACTCATGATTTTTCCAACTCATGAGGTCCTTGATAGATTTAGCAAGTGCTTTATCCACCTATGGGGGTTTGCTATATTTTGGTAAGTCAGCCTTTTTGATCTTTATGAGTTGTTTCCATACAATTCGACTTCCCCATAAGGGATGTACTATTTATGTACTCTATTATTCATAATTATTTAATGGAAGGATACACACCAATATTCATCTCTTCATTCATGTGATTCAGTCTCTTTTCTTCTCTCTTATTTTCCTGTGTATGCTTGTGAGAATTCTTAGTAGCAAGATCTATTTTCTGTGCTTCTTCTTAGCATCATTGCACATAGCATTGATCTATTATTTCTACAGGGACGGCCCAAAATTCTTATACTACACCTCCCACACACAATCTTGTTGCTTACGGATGGAATCCGTTTCAGAGCAATCTTCCCACTTCGCAACCGGTGGCAAGGGGAAACCCCACTTTTACCCATTGGCATTCGGGGGCAGGTCCCTCTAACATTAGAGGAAATTTCAACTCAAAATGGGCCTTTTAACTTTTATTCAAATTCCATGTCATCATGTGTTAGCCAATGAAATTGCTTTAAATTTGAAATACCGTATAGGTCTTAAACACTTTTTTAATATAAATTTGGGGATAGGTATCATAAAAAAAACTACTTTTTTTGTTTGTATTTTTGACATATCTCCCTGTGTTTTTACTCAAATTTCGATTAGGAGATCTCGTTGGATGCGGAATTTAATTCCGCATCCAACAAGCTCTCCCGATCGAAATTTGAGTAAAAACACAAAGAGATATTTCAAAAATACAAACAAAAAAAGTAGTTTTTTTCTTTTCTTCCTCCAAAATTAATGAATATTATTTTATTATTTTAACTATTATTTTATTAGTTCATTTTAGGAGGCCCATTTTGAGTTGAAATTTCCTCTAATGTCCCCAGGCTGGCACATTTAGTACCCCGGTTCGACCCAAACTTCCATTCCTGGCAACTTTAAACTTGCGAGATTTGTCAAAATTGATAGATGACTCGGTGAGGCATGACCCCTTGTGGCCACCTGTTCCCACCAAATTGCCATCGGACATCCCTAAGTTCGAAGGCAAAACTGGTGAAGATCCTGGGGCTCATGCCACCACATTCCATTTATGGTGTTCTTCGAATTCGCTGAATGAAGATTCAGTTAGGTTGAGGCTGTTCCAGAGAACCTTGACAGTTACTGCGGAAAAATGGTATATTGAATTACCTTCTGCTGCTTTCAGTAGTTTCTGGGACTTGTCTAGTGCACTTCTCAGCCACTTTAGCTTCTAGTCCGATATGATTTTGGAACGGACTTTTTGTCTACTTTTAGGCAAAACAAGGCTACCCACATCTCAGATCACATCCAAGAGTGGAGGAGGAGAAAGAGCCTTATAAAAGCCACTATTCCTATTGAGTTCCTTTTAGAGTGGTTCCTTAAATCCCTGTTGCCATAGATATCTAAGGACGTATCTACCTCAGGAGTGACGAATGAATAAGAATCCATTCTCAAGGCCCAGAAGTTGGATTTGATTTATTCACAATCTAGAATCTTATATGAGATCATCCCTGAGGCACCGAGGCCTTCGCATGATGTGGAGAATCCTAAGCCTGGACCCCATGCCGATGGTGTGGTTGGGTCTGTTAACTCTCCCACCGTAGAATCTTTGACTAAGCAACTTCATTAGTTGTCTGTCAAACAGTTTACGGCGGAGGCAGCAAAGGCTTCCCCCTCCCCCCAGAGTGCAATTTTTTTTCCACAAACCTCTCAGAAGGGCAATCAGCAGCCCAACGGGAAGAAAAAGAAAGGCAAGAAGGGAGAGGGAAACCAAAACAAGCAAAATCCCGCGAACAATGCCAATGGGGGCAAGAAAGAAAAAGAAGAAGGTCAAGTTCCCTTGTAAGTTTTGCCAAGAGGACCACCTTACTCACCTTTGTCCCCTTATGGATCAAGCCTAGAAGCTGCTTAAAGCTCAACAACTGGCTGTCCTGAAGGATCCTTTTCCCCAAGGGAAAAACTCTGCTTCAGCTTCTAACGTAGCAGGGGGCACTCAAAATGCCCCTGACCCAAACTATATCAACATGGTTCAATCTTTGACTTTGTTGCAGACAAAGAACAAAAATTATGAGAAAGAGACTCCTGAGAAGGGTAAAGCTGTAGGTGAAACTTCTAACCCTCTCACAATAGAGAATCCTGCTGAAACTATGCCGAAGGTACCGAAATGTGTCTTCAAGAAGACCTTGCATAACCCAAATGCTAGGGCTGCTTCAAACTACTTTGTGGTTGAATACTTAGCTCAAACCCCGTGTGCAATGTCGGCTTTAGAGGTGTTACAGAGTTTTCCCGCTCAAAGGGATGCCCTCTTAGCATCTTTAGGCAGCATGGACTCTTTGAGTCTCATGGCGAAATTTCATTTATCTAACGTTAAAATTATCTTTCCTTACCATGTAGCCTTATCAATAAATGTCGTCCATGGTGGTAAGACCATTGGAAGGGCAGTTGTTGATGAGGGGGCTTCTACATGTGTTATGTCCTTGACCTGTTGGAAAGCTCTTGGATCCCCAGAGCTGGTCCCATCAAACACTTTACTTACTACTTTTGATGGAAGATCCTTCCGTCCGCATGGTATCCTGCCAGATTTTGAGATTAAGTTGGCAGGCAAAGCAGTGTTTGTTGAAGTAGAAGTGATTGATGCTCCTTTGGACTACAATCTGCTTCTGGGAAGGAATTGGACTTATGCGATGTCCGCTATTGCGTCGACCATTTTTCGTGTAGTGGTTTTTCCACATGAGGGAAAGTTGATTACTATTGATCAACTTGATTTTACCCGAAAAGGTCGTTTAGAGTCTAATGAGTCCGCTATGCCATTGGTTGATCAGGTCAAACCTGCTACACAGAGCTTGGGGGCTGGAATGTACACATCATTGATGGGCACATTTGATCTTCCAGCCCCGGTTAATTATATTGGTTATACTAGTGTGGGGAAGTCCATCACTACGGTTGTCGATAGGACTGATCCTTGGGTTCTCCCAACCCCCCATGAACCGCATGTTCCCTTATCGGCAGTGGAGGTGGCTTATCAAGCTATCACTCAAGCCACTATTGATCCCATTCCAGATCCTCTAACAGTCTCATAAGATCTAGAAGAAGTCTATTTTCCTGCATGGGAGGAAAACTCTTCACATTCTATAGATTGTTTAGACATGGTTTTACCTTCCGATGAAGATTTTCTAGAAGCCATGAGTGGACGTGATAAGATTTGTGAGGATCTTCATCATCGATCCTATTTTCTTCCAGAACTAAGCAAAATAGAAAACCAATAGTTTCACGTGAGACTGTCAGGAGATGTTGATATACCTATCAATCCCTTGCCTAGGGAAGGAATGTTTGCCGAGGGGAATATGGAAAATATTTCCACCACTATACCTATTAACATCTTTGTAAACCCTGATGTCATGGAAAATATATATATAGGTGCAAACTGCTCTCCTGAAAAGATTGCCATCTATACTGCCCTTTTTAATGAATTCCGCGATGTCTTTGCTTGGTCATATGAGGAGATGCCAGGCATAGATCCATCGATTGTTGAACATGAAATTCGAACATATCCTGATGCCAAGCCGGTTCGACAAATGTTAAGACCTGTTAACCCGCATAAAGTGGTGGCTGTGAAACCTGAAGTTGAAAAGATGTTGAAGGCTGGTTTTATATATCCCATCGCTTTGACAGAATGGGTGTCTAATCCTATTCCTGTTGATAAGAAGAAAGGGACTATTCGAGTTTGTACAGACTTTAGAGACCTCAATAAAGCCTGCCCTAAGGACAAATACCCCACACCATTTATAGACCAGATTATAGATGGTTGTGTAGGAAGTGAGGTGTTCTCGTTTATGGATGGTTTCTCCAAATACAATCAAATCCAAATAAAACCGAAAGACCAACATAAAACTGCTTTCATTTGCCCTTGGGGTACATTTGCGTATAAGAAAATGCCCTTTGGATTGAAAAATGCTGGGGCAACCTTTCAACGGGCTATGAACTTTGCTTTCCATGACATTAAAGCCATTGTCGAACCCTACCTTGATGATCTGCCTGCACATTCTCGTAAGAGGATCCAACATCCAGATCATTTACGGTTGATATTTGAGAGATGCAGACATTATAAAATTCGCTTGAATCCCCATAAGTGTGTATTTTGCATCGAGTCAAGAAGATTAATACTCGGATTCATTGTCTCTAGTAGAGGCATCCAGGTGGATCCATTGAAAGTTGAGGCCATTGTAAATCTACCTCTTCCTTGTTCTCTCAGGCAACTTCAAAGCCTGCAAGGAAAGTCTAATTTTCTTCGATGTTTTATTGTTAACTATGTCAAGATCACTAAAGGTTTCATGCGCCTTCTCAAACAAGACACCCCATTTGTATGGGATGAAACCACAGAACTTGCTTTCGAGGCATTGAAAAAAGCTTTGTTGTCGGCACCCTTATTACGTCCACCAAATTATTCTAGGGATTTTATATTATATCTGGCTGCGTCGGAGTCGACCATTGGGGTAGTACTAGTCCAGGAGGATGATAAGCTTATAGAGCATGTCGTTTATTATCTTAGCCATGCTTTGGCTGGACCTGAACTTAGATACTCCCACGTTGAGAAATTAGCCTTAGTAGGTGTTTATGCTGTGCAAAGGTTATGTCACTACATTTTACTAAGGACCACCATAGTAGTGGCGGATGTGAATCCGTTCCAATATGTTTTATCCCGACGGATTGTTAGGGGAAAATTTAACAAATGGATAGTCATTCTCCAAGAGTTTGACTTGGATTTCCAGTCCGCTAAGTCTAAGAAGTCCTTAGTTTTTGCTGAACTTATAGCAGAATTTCCTACTGAAGAAGATGTAGTGATTGAAGATGACTCATTCTCAGATGAGCACATCTTCCTGATATCCACCTCTTATCCTTGGTATGGAGATATTCTTATATATCTCCAGACTTTGAAGTACCCTGCAGCTTCCTCAAGAGAGGAACGACGTAAATTACTCCTTCATGCCAAGACCTACCTCATTATAGGAGATACATTATATGGATGAGGGGTAGATTCCATTTTGCATCGTTTCCTTACTCATGAGGAAGCGGAGATTGTCCTAAATGATTCCCATAGTGGAGCATGTGGGGGTCATTTATTTGGGTTAGCAACGACCTAGAAGATATTGCGTGCTGGTTATTTCTGGCCCATGATCTTTAAAGATTGTGTGGAAGCAGTGAAGCGCTGTCATCCGTGTCAGCTTTACACCAGGAAAATGCGGTCACACCCTGCTCCATTATTTCCCATTGTCTCAGTAGGCCCCTTCATGAAATGGGGGATTGATTACGTGACATGCAACCCAGCCTTGGCTGGGGGGCATAAATACATCATTGTTGTTGTTGACTATTTTACGAAATGGGCAGAGGCAATGCCTACTTTCAGAGCCGACGGGGAAACAACAGCTTTCTTTGTATTCAATTAGATTATTGCATGGTTTGGTATACCCAAAGTGATTGTCACTGACCATGGCAGTCATTTTCAAAATGACATGATGACAGAACTGACTACCATGCTCAGATTTAGACAAGAACATTCTTCTCCATACTATCCGCAAGCAAACGGTCAGGTTGAGGCTGTCAACAAAACTTTAAAAACTATCCTTAAACATACAATTGATGCAGCCCGCTCTAACTGGCACATCATGTTATATCCTGATCTTTGGGCCTACCGAACTAACGTAAAGACTGCTACGAGTTTCTCCCCTTTCCAACTCGTCCATGGAGTGGAAGCAGTTACTCCGATTGAATGTGAAATACCGTCTCTGAAGATAGCCATTCATGTGTTACCTGATATGACTGAGCTTGAGGAACATATGGTACATTTAGAACACCTTGATGAACAACGTAGAGATGCGCTGACTGCTAATCAGGCTCATAAAAATAGGGTCAAAACTCAATATGATAAATCGGTCAAACCTAGGGTTTTCTCTAAGGGGGAACTTGTCTTTCTTTGGGACCAAGATAAAGAACCTCTAGGGGCAGGAAAATTCAAGGCTATGTGGTTAGGACCTTATATCATGTCGAAAGTATTTAGTAAAGGCGCATATGAGTTAATTGATTTTGATGGGAATAAGCTGCCTGAGCCTAGAAATGGGCTCTACCTGAAGAAGTACTACGCTTAGGCTTAACACTTTTTCTTGTATTTTTAGTGTATGTATTTTTTAGGTACATTAGGTTGTCAGTTTTGTTTTTTATATATATCTGCTGGTTGTTGCAAATGTCTTATGAATGGTATATAGGGTTTGCTGATGGTGCCAGCCGTCACACTTGTAACCTAGCTTCGGCAGCATGGGTTATCTATTCTCCCTCATGACAGCTTGTTGCCGCGGGAGGCGCTTGTCTAGGTCATGCTTCTAATAATGTTGCTGAGTATAGGGTTGTCATTGAGCTCCTATGGGATGCTTTGTCACGTGGCATCACCCAGCTTGAGGTTCATTTGGACTCTCAGTTGGTGGTTTCCCAGCTCAATCGAGCTTATCAGGTACGAAATCCTATCTTATTACGTCAGTTCATGCAAATTTGTTTATTGGAAATACATTTTGAAGTTATTAATTTCAATCATATTCCACGAAATCAGAATTTATTGACTGATGCATATGCTAATTACATTTTGGATTGGAATCTCACACACATTTTATAAAAATAAACCGCAAACATATAAAAAACACTTGTAAATAAACTAACAACAAACAAATATATATATGTAAAATATCTGTCCATAGATAGGTCAGGTCTGATCCTTAGATCTTGTCATATACAAAATGTGCAAAAATGTGGATCATAGTCCATCAAAATGTGCTAGATCTACGCAGGACCACCCTGGTCACTAGGACCTCCTTGCTCCCCATGGTCCCTCTGCACTTTGGCTTCCTTAGCCTCCTCAGCTTCGGCAGCCTCCACCGCCTCTATGTATACGAGCACTGCTCTAACTACTCATCTAAAAAGACGTATCCACACCGGTGGAACTCCCACAACAAATTCCTGCATGGCTGTAGGGATATGCTCAATCCGTATAGTAGGTACTCGTTGGGTCATCCTGGCCAGCTTTCCCTCTAGTACCCTGATCAATCCTGGATCCTCGCCCATGACAGGACGAATGAACATGTGAGGGTGCCCTTCAGGGAATACCGGTCCAATATATGCATTTTGACACATAAATAGGATTAAGACTTGTACATATGTATATATCTATCATTTGAAAAATTCATAAAAATTTGAAAAATGATAAAAAATTAAAAATTACTTACCTAGCTCTCCCCATGCTCCTCCTGGAGGGAGGACAAGGTCGGGGTCATCTCGGAAGTCCATCCCGGCATATGGAAACTGCACCAGTGCCGGTAACTGTCGTTCCCACCAGGTGTAGAAGTCATCATCATATACACTGTGTACTGAGTCTCCTCCTCCTTGACGAAGGAAGATGTCTCCCCACCTGCTTAGCCTCGACTGACGTGGAGATCTGATCTGTAGAGGTATAGTAGGGCTCAATGCTGGTACTCTCTCGAAGAAGAACGCCACTAATATGCTTGCATAGCCAAAATTATTGTGTCTTCCTCTCTTGCAGTCGGATAGTTGTCTCCTCATGATGGGGGCAAATCCCGAACACCAATCATATAGAGCACCTCGAAAACAATCAACTGCCGGCCTCATTTGGTTCCTTGTGGCCAAATGTAAAGATGATGATCCTGAAATTCTCACAATGGTGCTAGCTAGTACCTGGAGAGTAAAATCCATGATATGTGCAACTGGAATGCAGGTTCCTCTTTTTTCAGTACCTGGTGTGCAGAACACATCTATATACTTTTGGACACTCAAGGGGTCACCGCCCCTACCATTTCCCTCTAAGTTCACCGGTGCTCCTCGTCGTGACAACCCGGTAATGAAATATATGTCTTCAACAGTAAGCTCTAAGGTTTCACCTTGTAGGTTGAACATCCCCAAGTCATGATCCCAATAATTTACCATGAACTCAAGTATGCGGACATTGGCCTGCATGGGTGATGTACAAAATAATTTCAGTAGCCCACTGGTCCGCAATGCCTGTACAGTGGGCGCACTTTGGAGCGCCGCTTGGTCCATTATTTCATGCTCCCTTTCCCTCCATTCCAGAACCATCTTTTGCCTAGAAAAAACAAGTATTTTGATTCAGTATTTCCATATCAAAATTCAAATTTTTTTGACTATATTTAACCTTTTGTCCTCCACGCAGCATACACGATTGTCTATTTAGACATGTCGCGTACTATACGCGACTGTCTAGTTAGGAAACTCGTGTATAGAACGCGTGTATGCGATTTTTCATATCAGCAACCCGCGTATGCGCCATGCTACAGTTCAGGATGCTTTTAAATATGGAATTCAGAGTCAAACCTAATAATTGCTTGGATCGAACTGAAGAGCTTAGGGTGTAGGCTTACCTGCAACTTGCGGATTTCGATTTCGTCGGTCCAATTGTCCACAATGATCGAACAAAGGTAGAAGGTAAAACTTGCTTTTTATGGCTCAAAAGTTCAAATGGTGAGTTTGTTTTGATTTTTCAACTATTTATAGCAATTATATTTCTTAAAGTGGGTCTTTTTCTATAGTTTGAAATTTCAATCAACTTATACCATATTTCTTTGTGCCTTGGAATAGGTTTATCACTTTTACAAGGTGTTGTTGCTCCCATAGGGTGGTTTTGTAATTTCCAAAACATTTTGGCCTCTTTATTCATACCACATTAACCTTAGCATTCAACATTTTGCCACGGACTATGGTATTTTAGGCCATTATTCCCTTGTTTTTACCATTGTTCTTCCGTGGCTAGGATCCCTTTTCATGAGTATCCTTCTTATAAGTCTATGTTGTCCTTTGGTACTCATGCCGCAACTGTTTCAGGTTCAGGGGTATCCTCTTAGCTATTTTTCACGCCAATCAGAGCTTCTTTTGAATCTCTTTTTGGGTTATTCCATGAAGATGGGTAACACTTTTTGGCCAAATTTGGCGATGAAAACCTGATTTTTTACTCATGTGCTAGATAGAAGCCCTCAAAACGCATATATGCCATGTGAATTTTGACTTGCAGTAAAAAAACAAATTGTAGAATATTATGTTGGCTTCATAGTGATATTTTTTAAAAAATATTCCGATGTCATTTAATGTGTAAATTTTTGCATTTAATGAACTGTGTGACCTTTAAAATTTGAAGAAGCTAATAAGTGGCTCGTGTCCACGTAGAGTAATTCAATCTTGCATTAATAATTTAAAAAAATATATATATATGAGCATGATCTACATAAAATGCAGTGTGATGTGCATATTTTTTTGTTAATTTTTTTCGCATTATACAATTATTTATTATTTTTCGAAAGTGACCACATTCGATTTCAGCATCGTTTTAAACACATATTTGTCCACGTAAAGCAATTTTTTCTATTTTTTCAAAAATTGAAAAACCAAATTACCCTTTTGAAGAGGACACATTGATATGTGATATGTGCATTTTTAAGAATTTTTTGGTAGGAATGGCAGGGTTTACACCTCTGCAAGGCACATAAAATTTTTCATTTGTTTGAATGTGGGCTAAGTCTATTTTCTTAAGCCCTCGACCGAGGTATTAACCTCGACCGAGGTATTAGCTTGGTCGAGGTCCTAGTCATGTAATATTCAATATAAAGAGAGCAGCCTTAAGACAAAAGCGTAGGTGGTCATTACATTTTTTGGGAGTTGGTGTCTGAAATGAAAAGAAGGGTCATTTATCTTTATTTGTAGAAATGGGTCTTGGAGTATTAGGATTTATAGATATGATTGATCAAATCTATGACTCCTATTACTCCTCGACCCATATCTACAGATCTACACATAACATTTAGAGGAAGCAAAAGTAGTAATGTTTTTACATGTGGGTGAATCCACGGACCTGGGTAACACTTTTTGGCAAGTGAATTTCGGCAAAAACAGAAAAATGCACCTCGGTCGAGGGCTTGTTAAGCCCTCGACCGAGGTCTTAATATCTTGACCGAGGGCTTGTTAAGCCCTCGACCGAGGTATTGCGGGCTTTACAAAACCTCGGTCGAGGTATTTAAATACCTCGGTTGAGGTTCATACCTCGGTCGAGGGCTTAAAAAAATAGACTTAACCCTCATTCAAACAAATGGAAAATTTCCTGTGCCTTGCAGAGGTGTAAACCCTGCCATTCTGTTGAGGCCTGGAAAATCGCAGGCGACAACAGTAAAGGATTCTCCCCAATCAGCGTTCCCAAATAGCCCGCTGACTGTTTGGTATAGGGAATCCGTCCGGTTTACGGTCCGGCTACCGTAGGTCAAAGTAACAAAAAGGGTTTTACCGGTTGCGGCCCGGTCCACCGGAATTTGTATTTTGACTTAAAATGCAATGCATATGCCTATATAAACCATGCAGGGTGATAAAGATGCCGGGAACCACACAATGTGCTGCGCAGTTTCTTACCTCTCGTCTTATGTTCACAACATCTGAACCACATATGCAACCAGGAAACAAACAATTAATCTATTTAAACACTAACTACCTATCCCCGGGGAGCCAACATGATTATGATTTAGTAATGCATTAACTACATGTATGATAAACACAATTACAGGTAGCTGATACTTGTATTTACAACACATGAAAGAGAAATTATTCCAACAATTAGATAGCTAACTGTTATTTGAAGCACTAGCATTACTATAAGTGAATTTTCCACAAAATAAACCAGAAATCATTCAACAAGACATAAGTCATAGAGTTAGAACGATCTCACAATTCATGGACATATGCTGAAAAACAAAATAGTTCATTTTCCTGCCATCCATTGCACACCATTTGGAAAATTCCACAGCACTTTCTCCAACAGGCAAACTACAATCTTTATTGCAAAAAGGAAATAGTTCTTCTTTACAACAGGTCATCCAGTGTAACCGGGAAAAAGCCCTTCTCTTGTCTCTCTTCCGTAGTTTTATACAAAATCAAAAAATGGTTGGGCTGCCCAAAGTGGCCTTTGGGCTTCCCAACGCTTCATTTTCCTAAAGCCTTTTACAAAATAATAATTTATACAAAATTGACCGGTCCTTCTCATAAGGAGGGTCCCGCTTGGTCTTCCAGAAACTTCCTCCACGCTACTGCCTCAGCAGCGAGTCCTTCAAATGAGTGGGGTTCCAAGAATTTTATACTGA
Source organism: Pseudotsuga menziesii (assembly GCA_001517045.1). NCBI lineage: Eukaryota > Viridiplantae > Streptophyta > Pinopsida > Pinales > Pinaceae > Pseudotsuga > Pseudotsuga menziesii. The sequence goes on from LPNX010201299.1 coordinate 79,695, forward strand.
GCTCGAACTTATCTGCTTGGTTCCGAATAGCCTCCACTCTGGCCGCGTTCAGGCGCACCTGTTCCTCCAAGAGCTGTACACTAATGGCTGTGTGTCCAATTTCATTCCTCAGGATCGGCTCATCAATGGCTCTGATATATTGGACCTTGGCTTCTTCCTCCTGCTGTCTTGTCTGCAACATCCCTGCAAATGTATAATGATCAGGGAATTCGTGTAGCCTATGTTCAGCTTCCACTTGACAGCGGTTATAGGTGACAAGGGCTCTTCTAAAGAACTCTGTGCATGCTCCCTTCATTTTCTTCACTGTCTTCTGAAATTCCTCTGCAGTAATAACATCAAACTCGATCAGATCATGGTCCCGCTTCAAAGCTTGCTTATCTTTAACTGGTAGTTCAGCTGGGACTTCTTGATCATCTTCTACTCTGGTTATCCTTGAAGTTAGCACCTCCAGGATGTCTTGTGATCTATCCAAAAAATAAGATGTTGTATTTAATATTTCATCCAGCCTGCCATCAATCTGCAGGACTTGACACCTTTCTTCCTCCAGGGTCGTTTGCAGTTGCAGCATCCTAGCCTTCTGAGCCAAGATGTGTTCTTTGACTGGCTGCAGATCTACTTGCTGCTCCTTGGCTGCTTCTAGCTGCTCTTTCAGCTCTCTAACATATAAGGTATTAGATTCGTAGATGTCCTTTTGCTACTCTATCAGTTCTTCTATCTGTGTCTTCATTTGTTCCCTTTCACTTTTCAAGTCCTGAATTTCTTGATGTGCCTTATCCAAAGCTTCTTGTGTTGTCTCTTTTGCTTGGGCTTCCTGCTGGATAGCATGAATTTCATGCTTTGTGACCTCCATCTCCTTAAGTACATTCTCGTATTTTCTTTTTAGTCTGTTGCCCTCTTCTCTTTCCCTTCTCAAGGTGTCCTTGAGCTGAGAAGTGGTCTTCTTGGAAGATTCTATCTCTACCAGCATGCGATCTATGTTATCTTCCGTAGCATTTATGGCTGCCTTCCCAGCCCCGATGACAAACCTTGGATCCTTATCTGTTCCGACTATCACAGCTTTGTCGGTTATCATGGTACTGGCCATCCCTTCTGCCTCTATTTTCCTCTCGATTCTCCTCATGATCCTTTTGTTGGCCCTGTCATAGTACACCGTACTGAAATCAGGCACCTCTTCCCCTTTCTTCTGCGTAAAGGGTACTAACTGGAGTGCGGGAGTTGTAGGGATGACGGTAGTAGGTACTTGGAGGGTTTGTACCTCAGGGTTTTCCTCACCCTGGCTTTGCTCTGCTTGTGATCTAGAAGCCTGCTGTTGTGCCAAATCTGTTTTCTCGGCTTCCTGTTGTCGAAGTTCTTCATCTAGTTTCCCCTGAGCTTCCTCAGCTGCTTGCTTAGCAGCCTCCTCTGCCTCTCTGGCTGTTTCCTTTACCTTTTCGGCTGCTTCCTAGGCAGCTTTCCTCTTTTCTTCTTCTCCTTTCTGGAGCCATTCTGTAGCTTCTTGTTCCAGTCTCTGGGCTTCCTCCCTTATTCTTTTGGCTATTTCCTAAGCCTTAGCTCGCTCATCCTTCTCCTGCTCAGATCCTTTTCCACCTTTTGGTTTGAATCTCTTACTGAGCGCTATCATGTTAGAGGCCCTCCTGAACACGGATTCATCATTGTCAAAATGGTGACTGTACTCATAAAATACTTTGTGTTTCCTACAGTGCTCAGCCACCCTGTCGTGAGTATCGTTTCGTCTAAAACTCATCTCCCCAAAATGGAAATTTTCTAGTTCCTGTATAAACTCAGGAGCTTGTTTCACATTTGTGAAGCTGCAACTACCTAACTTAAAAGGCAGAGGAGGGTAGGCAGACTTCTTCTTCTGGAATAGGAAATGACCAATTCCATCTATATACACCTGTCTAACAGCCTCCTTGTGTACTATATAATCTGTTGCATATTTGGGCAACAGATAAGGGGTCTTTGACCCACCAAACATCCTCAAATACATCCCGTTTTATGTCAAGAAATAGTCCCCAAACTCCTCTATGACCTGCATGGCCTCTTCTGACATGCAGTTGCATTCCTTTTAGAATATGAGAGTGTGCAGAGGCATGATAAACTGTTCACAGATCTCTCTATAGTAAGTATGGTATTGATGAGCTCCCAGTAGTCTAAATTCCGCATATACGGGCATCCTATCCTTTTCCCAGACACATTTGAGCCCGGGGAAAGGCTGGTGGCATAGTATGCAGTCAATTAGAATAGAGCTCATGTAAAATTCAGACCTTCTTCGTTCCTTTCCTTCCAAAGCTGCAGCCACACAAGAGGAGAGGTTGCTTGATACTATGCTCGCCCAATTGAAAATGGTTCCTTCTGTTGCTACAAAAAACATTAGGGGTATCCATTCAAACTTGAACAGTTTGCCATTTTCCCTCCCGAAGATTCTGTTTAGCATTAAAGCTATGAATCTGTAAGTGGGCCTGAGACTGGCGGTGTCATAATCTTTAGTCACTCTATGTCGGAATATCTTCCCAGGTAAGAGCATTCTTTTCAAGGTCTCTAAAAGGTCCATCCGGAGGTCGTCCAGCCATTCATTCGTAAGGAAAATCTGAGGCTCTGGTAGATGATAAGCTAAAGCTACATATCCGGGGCTAAATGCAGCATATCCCTGGCCCTTGATGTTACAGAGGAGCATTGAATTGTGGTTTGTATGTGGTAGCACCCATCTTATTAACTCAGAGCACGGGAATAGCTCTGGTCTGGTGGCGACCTTCATAATAGCTGATTTCTCTATATTGGCATAGATGGGTGCCTTCTCAAGCCCCATATCTGGGACTTCCCTGCGGGAGATCATCCTGTAAACATCTCCCCATTTGTACTCAGGCTCCACCCCTGTGACACATTGGGTGTCCTCATAAATGTATTCAATTCTTGTTTCTACTTCTGCTGCAGGAACCTCCTCTACTGCTGGGGCCTTATTTTTCTGTCTCTTAGACATCTTAAGATCTTCCTGCAATGTACAACACCATGGTACTGAGTAATCCAAACTTGTGAACTTTGTGCAACATTTTATTCTTTTTAGGTGTATCAGCATTATATCAGTGCATGCAAACAAACCTTAAGCTTTCATACTGAACAATTTACTAACATGAAGTGCTATGCAATGTGTTGTTAGCATGATAATGTTTACTGTAGCACATCTTCACCAGGTCTTATGAATGAGTTGCCTTATGATTTATTCCTCATGCATTAAATTTATCAGTCATATTGATGTTGGCAAGAAAACTACGCTATTACGAGGCTTTTCATTTCTTATGAAAGTGATATATAGAAGCAATATGAGCAAACTCTATGCAGATGCATCATACAACCATCATTTCACTGCCTATCACATGCAAAGAAAAAAAAAATAACAGCCTTAGGCTTAACCAGTCGACGCCTTAGCCCTATGACCCCTAGGCCCTCTGCGACAGAAACGCAAACGACCAGCATCAAAGGAAAGTAATATGTTGCTAACATTCTTCACACACCTCGACGGGAAACGACCACATCCCTGGACAAGGAAACTTCATCAAACCGACTCGCGCTACCCTCAATAGGCGTGGCGTTACCAACAACCGTTCCTTTTGATCCTACCAGGGTTTTAAGCAATCAACAACAAAACTAGGTCGCGCCAGCCCCAGGTTCTACTAATAACTTCCATCGAAACGACATAAAAGCCCCCGGACTGTAAAAAGGAAGCGGGACAAACCGCGGCGACTGTGGTCAGTGCAAATCCGCCCCTAGACAAACCCCAACAACGCAGAATCCAAATATTGTGACCGCCCAATGAAGCCTGGCGCAGATGGCGTAACGGCCTCCTGCACCTCAAAAACCCCTATCATAACCACCAGGTGCAGGCGGCAGGACGGCCGCCTGCACCTTGCTTCCCCCCAATGGACTGAAACGGCAGAAAAAATGAAACGTGGGCTTTTGAAAATAAAAGGCGAAAACCCCCTTCCTATAACCGTCAAAACTATTTGACCCGGGGACCCTAACAAACGACGCGAACCGCCAGATGGACGACCGAAGGAAAACCTAACTAAAGGAGAAAACCCCCCGCAGCGTAAAAGAAATCTACTACGGGCAGACAGAAAGGCTTAAAAGTTTAAAGAAAACGTCCCCCCCCCTCACCCTAGGTCAAGAGAATAAACGATCTAAGCAAACCAAAATCCTAGCTGGACGAGGAAGAAAAACGCGGGGCCCCAACACTCGGCGGAAAACCAACAAACGCTAAATGCAAATGAAGGACGAGAGGCACCTACCTAGAAATCAACGCAGTGATCAAGCTAATGACAGTTGGAGATCCGCCCTCGCCACCTGGAAACCGGTACAGTGACAGCTAACCCTTCGATTCTTTCGAAACGCAACAGCTCGACTCCTCGCGACAGTGATCGAAAACAATACAAAAAACCCCGTTTGGCGACATGTATATATGAACAACGCCACACGTGCGAGGAGTTACATCAATCGAGGCGGCTCCAAAAGTTATGTCGGGCGGCACAAGCTTCATACCATCCGCAACGGCGGAACACCTCCAGTCCCAACTCGCCCGACAGTTACAAATAACCTGCGAACGAGAATCCCATATCGGGCGTCGGCGGAAACCCTGGTCGGACGACCAAGAGTCTGGCCTCCCCCGCAATGGTGGAACATCCTTCACAGCTCACTGTCCGCAATCGAGAAAAAGACACTCCAAAAGCACGGTTCGGCGGGAGACGAGGATTCACGAATTTGCGCTGATCCGCAACGGCGGGGCTTGGCAGAAACCATCAAGAGTCTAGAGGCACCCGAAGCAGCGGTCACATTAAAACCAAGCGGACCTGACGACCACCCGCAACGGCGGGTCGACAAAGTCAAATAAGAATCGAACAGGCATCCACTACAGCGACGCGATGAACGTCCAGGAGGATTGGGAGAAGACCCGCAACGGCGGGCTCGACAAAAGACTCAGGTTCCGGACACCACTCGCAACGGCGGGACGGGTAAGAAACTTACAAGCTGAAAGACACCCGCAACGGCAGGAAAACGCCCGACATGAAAACTTTGCAACGAAATTTCTAAAAGTTTTGCAAAACGACAGGGACTCAAATTCAATGGAAGTCCTTGAACATTTAAACTATGAAAAACCAGTCAAATTCCTAACATTCAAAATTCTAGAAGGAGCCATAAATCCATCATAAGCTACAATCAAAAGATGAACTCAAGAAAAGAACTCACTAACTTGTAGAAAAGGAGGGCCCCAAATTTTTTTAGAATTTTGGGAAATTGTTGCAGGTGCAACACATTCCTAGCACATAACTGAGTGGAGTTGATACCGATAAATTCACCAACGAATCTTCTATCCATTGAGGTATCATACACGCATTTTGGCATTCATATGATATTTATTTTTTAATTACTTCTAAAACTTATACTTAGAAAACCACACTGCAACTTCAAAGCAGCTCAAAGAAAAATCCGCAGAGTTAAAACTACACAGCCAAAAAATTCTTAAAAATGTACACATCACATATCGACATGTCCTCTTCAAAACGGTATCTTTGGTTTTTCAATTTTTCAAAAAATAGAAAAAAATCCTTTACGTGGACAAATATGTGTTTAAAACGATGCTGAAATCGAATGTGGTCACTTTCGAAAAATAATA
>LPNX010201299.1:89770-126883 GCA_001517045.1 Pseudotsuga menziesii
CTGAAAATTATGTTCCTAATGTCAAAGATCATGTTCTTTCTACGTTTGTGACTAAATAAAATGAAGTTAGGGTAGTTCCAAACACTTCTTTGCATCAGAATTCCATTCTAAAGAAGAAAAGAAAGCTCTTGAATAAACATAATGCAAGGTTATCAACTCTACCAGAGAGATCAAATAATCAAATAAAGATAAATATATGCACGGAAGAAGAAAATGTTCTTGAATTATTATCTAGAGTAGATCATCGAAAGAAAAGGACACAAATCAGAGGAAGGAAACGGTGTTTGCCACCAAAGGCTGATAAATATCGATTGTGAATTGAAAAAACATACGTTAATGAATACTATTCACATAAATATGGATCATGCAAGCTACTATGAATTTCAAAACCTATGCTAATGATTACTACTCACTTCCTTTGATGAATGTCAATGCCATATTAAAAAAAATGGTGCTAGAACCTGCATTGTAACAGGTGAATTAACTAGATATGGACATTCCCTTATGCCTCTGGAAATTGCCAAAGACCTTGAAAGAAGTTATATAAAGAACTAATCTATGTGAAACAGAGCCCCAACAAAGAAAAGAATTATGTGGCATTTTTAATCAGAGGATTAACCGCAAGAATACTTGGAGATGTAAGTACGATCAATGAAGCTCTAACCTAGCATCACCACCGGAGCTCAGGAAAGAATATTGAATGCAAAAGAATGTAGGACCTATGCTTGAGTCAAATGATTTGAATGTAGAGGATTTTTTTCAATCCCATGTTTACCCAAAGAAAAAGAATTAGACCAGACAATGTACCACTTGGAACCAGAAGGGACTATAGAGAATTCCATAAAAATACCAAATATATGTAGTAGTGGATAGTCAATAAGAAGATTATTAAGCCCCCTCATATAAGCTAAAGGTATTTTTTAGCTAAACACATGTTTTCATATCCCATGCATTTTCCTATTATAGAACTATTCCCTTCTGCCCCCGCGGCCTCTTTTTATAATTTTTTTAACACAGGCACCTCGACCGAAGTCCATACCTCGACCGAGGTATTTATTAACCCTCGGTTGAGGTTTTAATACCTCAACCGAGGGTTAAGAAATACCTCGGTCGAGGGCTGAACAAAACCTCGGTCGAGGGCTTGATAAAACCTCGGTCGAGGGCTTGTTAAACCCTCAACTGAGGTATGTTTTTATGTTTTTGCCGAAATGCGCTTGCCAAAAAGTGTTACCCAGGTCCGCGGATTCACCCTTTTACAAGCTATCCCTTTATAGGACTCCCCACCTTTATGGAGTTTCTTTAGGCCCAGGTCTGACTCCTTCAAACTAGACTTGACTGCCGAGTTAACTCGTCCGTTCAAGCTCGTTAAGAATATGTGAATGGGCATCTGCATTGGTGGTAGGTTATCTCTTTCTCAGACCATGCGGAATAATACGAGAAAGGATCACTCTCTTTTCTTTTTGAATTGAGAAGAGTATTCTCAGGCATAGGTTTATCACTTTTCCGGACCTGAGGGACTAAATTTATGGAAAAGGAACACCCAGTTTGAGCTTAATTTTCTCTTTTTCGTGCTTTGGACCTAAACATGAAAAAGATTTCGAGTGTACTTTGTGTCTTTGTCATGCTTGTTAAACACTTAAGAACAAAGCAACAAGTTTATTGTTGTAAGCCCCATTTCTCATAATCAAATGGATCTTTCCGAGTGATCTTGCTTTCCTTCACACTCATAAAACTCAAGCTATTTTATGCTGTTTGGGAAGGAGCGTTGGGTAGGTGGTAATTTAACCTTTTTCGGACCTCCCTGACTAAGTACGAAAAAGGTTTACCTTTTCTTCTTCGGAAGTTAAGAGAGTTCTTCTGTGGTATGTTTTATACTTTTTCGGCCTCAGGAGACTAAATTGGATGAAAAAGGACCCCCCTAGAGTCTTCTTTGGAGTTTTCAGACTCTCTAAATGTGAAAACACTGACTGAGCATGTACTAGTTCAGGCTCATTAAATCCATGAATCAGTGACACTATCAAGAATTATTTTCCCATCTCTTCAAGCTTGTTAAAAAATGAAGAGGGAACCAAGTTGACTTTCCTGGACTTGTTAAAATTTAACAGGGAAGCTAAGGAAGAAGTTTTCTCTTGTTTTTAGTAATGGCAGCATGTCATCCTTGAACATAGCACTCTTTGTTTTCCGATATCCATGTTTCAGTGTTCACTTTTGTTCAGCTATTACTTTGAGTTTCTTACTCCTCCTCTTGTCCATTATACCTGGGGAATCTGATCATGTCTCCTACATGACAGATAAGTCTAGTTGTTCTATATATAAGTTATACACCGCCTTGGGTCATCTCTGTGTTATGCTCATTGTTCAAGGACTCTATCCAATGTCTGATCTATCGCCTGATCTCATCATTGTTATATTTGTTATCTATTTGTGTCTCCCTTCTTTTTCCCAGTTCCTAGTCACTCTTGTGATCCGTAGGAGGATCTATTGCCTTCCTTATCACAGCATGGTTCCATTTCAGCACTTCCTGATGACGAAGACCTAGAGTTTTGACGATAGTACCTCAGGATTCATTTTCATCATTGGTGAATTCCTTTTCTTCAATTGTCGATTATCACCTATTGATTGACAAACTGTTGAATCCTTTCCATGTTCGACTTCAGCTTACCCTTATTCACATGGATTGGATTGTACTAGTTCTTTGGGATCCTTTATGAAGACCTTAGTTTCTCACTTATGGACTAAGTTGCGCAAGACTATGTTCTATTCTTATATACAACTTCCAGATCTTTGAAGACTCATCATTATTGTATATTGTGGCTTCGATCCACCTTTGTCATATACGTGGTTTTATATTTGTATCATATGATGTACTCAAAAATTGTAAAGGAGCTAGTGTTCCAGTAAATTGAACATACCATCCTCAGATGTAACTTTGTATATGACATTAATATGTATTTGTTTCAGGTACTCTCTCTGCTCCATCGGATTTCTGAGTTCTCCAAAGATAAAGTTTATAATGTATTTTGGCCATCATTTCCCTCTGACCTCACACATTAGGGGGCATCTGTTATCCACATGAATGGCACCTCTCTGTTTGAGTGCTGAAATCCCTCATGTTGGCACACAAAAGGACATATATGGATTTAGGGTTGCCCAAAACACTATAGATGGGATTATCATGAACTACATTCATCATCCATCTAGCTGGTTATTTTTTATCCTTTTTCTATGTCAAGTCATATACGCGACTCTCTATATATGCAATTCATGTGTTGTACATGAGTCTCAGTTGTTGCATGTCGTGTACCAATGTATACGCGGGTTACCCTTAGAGAAACTCGCGGGTCATACGCGAGTTGCTAGTCTTCATACCCACGTATACCTACCTTTGACATTAAAAATAAAAATTCGTAATTACCTGATATTAGTTAAGCCATTTACCTTAATCACCTTAACTGTATCAACCTCCTCAACCTTCGAAACTACCTTATTTCACCTAGTATAAATACAGGACTTGGGGAGGGTGTTGGGGGACATACACTTGGAGAGCAAAGTTATGCTGGTGGAGTTTATACAGAAGTCTTTGGAGCAGTGGAACTCAGAATCATTTGGCTGCAGAGGAGTCCTTGTCTCAGGCGTTGGGTTGTAATATGAACTCTTTCATTATTGTTAATAAAGAGAATCCGTCTTCCATATGTGTCTTGAATGTATCTCATGTATTGTGGTTTGATAAATTTTTATGTTTCAGCATTCAGTATATGATTTATCTAACCTGTTCATATATATGAATCATCTTGTATATAGAAGATTGACCCTTGGTAGGTGAAGGAGAAGCATCCCTGAAGACTTTGGAGGAGAAGCAGAGTGAAAGAGGACAAGCTAGGATCAACCGTCGTGTATCGGGCGAGTCTTTCCTATCCTCTTATTTCCTTTACTGCACTCTAGATTCAATTGCCTACAAGTTTATTGAGTATGTTGGTAACCCCAGACCTTCGATTATAAGGTGTTGATTCCTATACAACAACTCCTGAAGAAGTCTTCACCGACAAGAAACCAGAAGTCAGCCATCTCAGAATATTCGGATGTCCTGTGTACATACACGTTCCAAAAGAGAAGATAACAAAATTAGATCCTTCAGGAAAGAAGGGTATATTCATGGGATACTCTGAAAGCTCAAAGGCTTACAGAATATACTTCCGAGGATTCAAAAAGATTGACATCAGCAGGGATGTAACATTTGACAAAGATTCAGCCTACATCAAATCTAGAAAAAAACTTGCTGAAGAACCTGAAGAAGCAGAAGCTCACAGAATTCATGACACAATCATGAACAAAGAAACTCAAGAAGAAGATCAAGAATTTGAAGAACCACAAAGAATTGTAGATCCACCACAGGAGAATAATCCTCACAAAAGGAAACCTGCTTGGGTATGAGAGATTATCCAAGGTGTTGAAAGATATGGGGTTCCAGAAGAGAATCTCAGAGAAAGAAAGAGGACCAGATCCTGTTCCAGCTATGTAGCTTTACTATGTGACTTCATTGATAAAGAACTTTCCGAGTATGAAGAAGCGGTAGAACGAAAAGAATGGAAGGATGCGATGATCGAAGAGTATCAATCGATCTTGAAGAATGATGTTTGGGATGTTTTCCCAAGACCAGAAGGGAAGTCAGTAGTAACTTCCAAATGGATCTACAAGATCAAGCATGCTGCAGACGGTAGCATTGAAAAGTATAAGGCAAGATTTGTGGCTTGGGGTTTCTCCCAGAAAGAAGGAATAGACTATGAAGAAACCTTTGCACCTGTAGCCAGATACACTTCCATCAGATCAGTACTTGCTCTGGCTGCAGTGATGAAATGGAAGATACACCAAATGGATGTCAAGACTGATTTCTTGAATGGTGTAGCAGAAGAGGAAGTGTATGTAGAACAACCACTCGGTTTTGAGACACATGACAGGGAGTCTCATGTGTGTAGACTGAAGAAATCCCTGTATGGTTTGAAACAGGTACCCAAGACCTGGTACAACAGAATTGACAGCTTTCTATCCAGTTTGGGCTTTACCAAGAGTAAAGCAGATTCCAACCTTTACTACAAGGTGGAAGTTGGAAATCCCGTGATACTTATACTATATGTAGATGATCTGTTTGTGATAGGTATGAATAGGTTGATTGTTGATACGAAGATAAAGCTTGTTGCTGATTTCGAGATGAAGGACTTGGGAATGATGCATTATTTCCTAGGTATGGAGGTGTGGCAGACTACAGATGGAATCTTTCTTGGACAAGGAAAGTATGTAGTAGAGATCCCGAAGAGATTTGGGATGATGGACTGCAAGGCATTGACCACACCTATGACATCAAAACTGAAGCTATTGAGTGATGCTTCATCAGAGACAATTGATGTCATGATGTATCATCAGATGATTGGCTCCTTGATGTACCTGACGAACACAAGACCAGATATTTTCTTTGCTGTGAACACCTTGAGCCAATACTTGATAGATCCGAGACATGTTCACTTGACTGCTGCAAAGCATATTTTGAGGTACCTGAAGGGTACGGTTGATTATGGGATCAAGTATAAAGCTGATCAAAGGATTAAACTGGAGGGTTATGTTGATTCAGATTGGGTAGGTAGTGCCATTGATAGGAAGAACACTTCAGGGTGTTGCTTTAGTATGGGATCAGGTGTGATCTCATGGTTTAGCAGGAAGCAATCTTGTGTGACACTGAGTACATCTGAAGCAGAGTATGTTGCAGCCTGTTCAGCTAGTTAAAAGGAAGTATGGCTGAGGAAGCTACTGTCTTATTTGTTTGATCTCCAATTAGATGCTACTTGTATATACTGTGACAACCAGAGCTGTGTAAAGTTGTTAGAGAATCCAGTATTCCATGACAAGTCGAATCATATTGAGATCAAGTATCACTATATTATGGATATGGTGTAGAGAGGAATAGTGAAGCTCTAGCATGTTGCGATGGATGAATAGATAACTGATGTGTTGACTAAGCCATTAGCTAAGGTGAAGTTTGAGTACTTCAGGGAGAAGCTTGGTGTTCTCCAGATCGAGGTTCCTCCCAAGAGGAAGTGATGTGTCCGTGCTATGCCCTTCTGACATGGTGAGAGGATTGGTTCCTTCCATGATCAAATGTAAGTACTGTGCCATTCTGACATGGTGAGAGGATTGGTTCCTTCCATGGTTGGATGTAAGAGCTGTGACATGGTGAGAGGATTGGTTCCTTCCATTGTCAGGTATATGTGGATGCCACATCCAGCATGAAAAAGGGTTGGCTCTGTGAAGACACATCTAGTATGAAAAAGGACTAGATTTGTGTAGATGACACATCCAGCATGAAAAAGGGCTGGCTCTGTGGAGGCTCATCTAGTATGAAAAAGGACTAGCTCTGAGTAGTTACCACATCTGGTATGAAAAAGGACCAGCTCTGTGATGCCTCATCTGGTATGAAAAAGGACCAGCTCTGTGATGCCCTACCTAGTATGAAAAAGCATTATCCCTGGGAAGGCTCATCTAGTATGAAAAAGGACTAGATCTGAGTAGCTACCACATCTGGTATGAAAAAGGACCAGCTCTGTGATGCCTCATCTAGTATGAAAAAGGACCAGCTTTGTGATGCCCTACCTAGTATGAAAAAGGACTAGCTCTGGGAAGGCTCATCTAGTATGAAAAAGTACTAGCTCTGAGTAGCTGCCTCATCTGGTATGAAAAAGGACCAGCTCTAAGATGATACATCCAATATGAAAAAGGACTAGCTCTGTAGAGGTTCCTATGACAAGAAGAATTAAGGGATAGCACCTGTGATGATCTAGATCCAGTGATGATGCCTCATGATGATCCAGATTGAGTGATTATCCAGATCCAGTGATGATGTCCCATGATGATCCAGATCCGATGACTTGAAGATGAAGATGACTTGAAGACTGAGAAGACTTGAGATGCAGATGATGAGATGATCCAGTTGATACAGAGAAGAAGACCAGTGCTAAAAATTATGTCAAAAGAATACCTTCCTAGTTAGAGGGAGTGTTGATGTATTTGTAACTTCGGAATGTATTCATCTATGTATCTTATGTATTGTAACCCGATGTTTATTCGGGATGTATCTATAATTTAATTGAGTCATGTTGCCATGCCCTGATGTTCCAATCGGGAGAATCAATAATGTAAACAAGTCATGTCAAGTCATAGTGAGTAACCCTTCGATTGTCTAAGGGTTAAAGTCCTCGTAGTTCCAGGGCACTAGGGTTATTAGACTCTCCTAGTAGAGGTCGGCCCTGGTAGGGTTTTAGTCATGTCAATATTAGTATAAATAGAGAACAGGAGTCTTTATTTAACACACAACTCATACACACTCAAGTGTAGCGCATAGTTGAGGAAGGAGAAGACACTGGGGCTAGATAAGAAGAAGATTACTGCTATCGGAATATCACTTACTATTTTGGGGATTTTACTGTTTTGGTGGTGATTCTATCTTTGAGGAAGTTGTGGGGTTTTCTCCATTTATAGTTTCCCCAAGGATAAACACTGTGTTCATTGTCTCTTATGTTTGATTGTTGTACTTGTTATTCTCTCAGTAAAGATCCTAATATAATGCTAGATTAATGATGAAATTATAACATCAATGACAAAGATAGTTTGTTTATACAAGTATTTTGTATCCTTGATTAAGTCTTGGTCTTCAAAAAAAACTAATAGTGGAAACCCCTTCTAGAAAAAAAATCCATATTTGCATGCCTATTGGAGGCTAGCAATGAAGAAATTTGCACTTAGAATAAATCAAATAGGAAATATCAAACTTTTATTCTATATTTTATTTGCATTGGTTAGTCAAGTGGATTTAATCCCCTTGTCTATAGATCAGTAATTAAATGACATATTTTCGAAGTCCCCTAACATTTATTTCCATTTAATACGTACATACCCTATCAACCCCAACATCAATAAACTTATTTTGTGGAAAGTTCATAATGATAATTCGTAACTATTGGCTTCAATACCATATTGGGCTGTGGAGAATCATTGATTCTTTATAGGGCACAATTTTTACTCTCTACAATAAAACATAATTTCATCTTGCCTAGGTGGTTGGTAAGACCTCCTTTGATATTTGGCATCAAGTATTGTTGACCAAACGCACTATTGGCCACTTAAACAATCATGCACTCATTTGGAATCTATTCATAAATTAGATGCAAAGAGGGCATATCCAAATTTAACAGGATACTAAATATGTTGGTCCAAGAACAAATTGGTGGGTCACTTTAGTGCTAAATTGGGATGCCAGGCCATGCATTAAAGTGGGTCTCAAAATAAAAAAATAGTTGTGGTCTAAGATTTGGTGGGTTATTTCTCTTCTCAAATTGAGAATCCTTATGTGGTTGACACTTTATAATAGAGTCCTCACTTGGGACCTTACGTAGAAAAGAGAAACTCAAGACCCATGAATATGGATTCTTTGTAAACAATCAAATGAAACAATGTCACATCTATTTATCCACTGCTCATTTTTCTCATAGGTATGGCTTCTCATTTGGTAGTCTTTTAATTTAATCAAAATAAAGATATTGGAAGGTGATAGCATTGAGCAATGTTTTATTCAATGGTTTTAGTTCCAAGACATGAAATCTATTCAATCAATCCCCATACTTAATATGTGAGGCATTTGAATGGATTATAAGTCTTCTAGATTTGAAAATAAGTCAATACTCCCATCTCTCGTTTCCACTCAAATGTTTCCATGTTCCAAATTTTTAATAAGAACATCCCTCCCAAAGCTCCATGTCATCTTGTAACAAGACCTAAACCATATTTTGGGGTGCACACTAGGGATTAGACACTAATGCAATTCAAAATAGTAATATCTTTCCCAGAACCATGCATGTTTCTAGATGAACTCTAATGAAATTTTTTATCTTCAACTCTTACATTTCTACTTCAGATAATGATATAAGATGGCTATGATATGAAATTAAAGTAGTTGATGTATAATTTTGTCTGTAGTTCCTATGAATAGCAATTTAGTAGGTGACTTCACATTGGGTGACTTGCTAATTATACAATTCTTTTAAGGACACACTTTTGTGGCTTTCATGTGATTAGTCAAACTATTTACAATCTTATGTTAGTCCAACTATTTGAATTTTTTGTCTTTTTACCATGTGCTAGCTTGTGGATCCATTACCTCCACCCCATTGGTCACTTTGGTCTCCACATTACCATTGTACTTGGTATATGCCTTTCTATAGGTATGCTTAAAGGGTCAAGCAAGGGTTTAATAGTTGAACCTAAGTTAGGATGAAGAGGTATCACAAATATTGAAATGGCACCGTATCCTTCTTGTGGGCCAACAATTCCATATGCAAAGGATTATATGATGGATTGGGGCCCACAAATACACCATGATCCCTAGAGGAAAATGTTATGTCTTAAAACTTTATAATTTCACCTTTGATTGTGTCTAAAGTCATGATAACCATCCTCAATGTGCCAAACTCAAAATGGCCATCATATCTTGATCACATGACATAGATCCATTTGTAGGACCTTTGTGGTGTCCAAGGGACACAAGGATGTATCACAAGCTCCATAGATAAATACTATAGTATAATACACTACATTTTAGCATTGAACTAGACTACTAGCACCAAGAACCATATTTAGTGTTATAAATTTCAAGATGAGCACCATATCCCACTTCTATGATAAAGATTCCCTATGGATGACCACTATGGTGGTTTGGGACCACACACATGGCCCATGAGCTCCATATTAAAATGCTACATCCCTATTACGACCCTCCTTAATATGGCATACATATCTTACAATTAGGAAAATGATTGCCTACATAGGCCCTATGCAATGATATGAGTTACTATGCAAAGAACTTGAGCCTCATAGACAAATTTTATATCCCAATAACATGGGTTTTTATATCAAACCATGGATTAGTAACAAAGAAGCATTCATGATGTGAAAAACCTCAAAATGTTTAGCATATCCTTGTGATAGGGAAAATATGGGCTAGTGCCTCATGGTGGGTTGTGTAGAACCCAAAAGCCACATGTTATGGACTAAAACTATGAATCTTCACCTTGTAACATGACTTGGGTTGTGAGAACCATCCTTGGTGTACCAAAACCTTCAAATGTGACACCGTGTCTTATTCACATGTCAAATATTTCCTATGGATGGCCTATGTTGTGTCTTAAGGCCCCGCACATGGCATGTAAGGATTAGAGATAGATTTCATGGACTTACAACCTAGGTTTTTTAACCAAACTATGCCCTTATCCACAAGAAACATATCAAGTCTTTCGAACCTTGAAATCACCACCATATAAAACTAGAGGAAGAATATTATGTATTATGGGAATGTGTGATGCCCCAAGTGAGGAAACATTACATGTGAGCCCCATTGAAATATATGTTATGGCCTAATGCCTTGCATTTTATCCCTATACCATGCAATGGGAATCAAGAAACATCCTTGGTATGTTAATTCTCAAAATGATGGACATGTCTCACTCATATGCTAAATATTTCCTATGTAGGGCATGTGTGATTGTTTGGAATGCTACACATGACCCATGAGAGATAGGGGAAACTATATGACCTTAGGCCCTAGAAGCTAATCCCAAACCATGGTATAGTTGCAAAAAACTATTCATGGTGTTATACATACCAAAATGGCCATCACATCCCACTCACAAGACAAAAAACCCTATGTAAGGCCTATGTCATAGACTTAGGCATAGTGTAGAGTTAGGGATCAATTATGGGTAAATGAGGGGTAATCAGGGATTTATTAGTGATAATTTAGGGTTAATTTGTGGTCAGTTATGGGAAATTAATGATGACTTAGGGGTAATCATTGGGTCATGAGTTGTGGTAATTAGGGGTTAAGAAGAGGTCAATTATGGGGTAATTAGGAGTCAATTATTGGTTAACTACGGGTAACTAATGTTAATTATGGGTCAATTTGGGTAAGTGGGGCCCATTTAAGCCCAATATCTTAGCTAAACCAATGGTTTCCCATGATGTTGGCATTTAGTTAGGTTCATGCCGACATGTTCCCATTTCTAATCCTTGTGTGTGACGAACACTAGTCTAAATTGACGGGTTTACTAGAGAATATGCCATAATCTATGAATGTTTGGAAGCATCCCTTAGGTTTGTCCATGATGCTTTCCTTGGATAAAGGTAGGGTCCATTTAGAGGTTATCAAGGGTTAATAAGTGGTAGACATGGATTATTTAGGGATAATTAGTGGTCAAGTAGTGGTCATTGATGTGTAATTAGTGGTTAATTGGCGGTAATTATGGGTCAATTACGAGGTTAATTAAGATTCAATTAAAGGGTAATTAGTGGTAAATTTCAGTAGTATTTTAGACGATGGATATTGAGAACACACCTACAAAAATTATTTAGAGGAGGTCCTCGTAAACCTCCCCATCCCCCCCCCCTCCCGAAAAAAAGAAAAATCATGACAATTGACCTTTTGGTAGTGGTATTTAAAACTATAGCTCCAAAATTAAAATTCTCTTGAATTTTAGGGTGGGTGATCCAGGATCTTTCTGTTCTATGACTTAAAAATGAATTGCATATAAATAATGTGAACAAAGCTCATAAGCACATAAGAAGCATCATATGCATGGAAGATAAAGAACACACATAAAAAGTAGACTCCATATGATAACATAGTTCGTCCCAAGGGACTACGTCTCTAGACCTGCTTCTCAAATGGAGAGGTCAGTTTCTAATCTAAGCATAAAAACAAAGTACATGGAAATGCATGGCACCGACACATTGATATATTGGTGTTTGGAGATGGAGAGAAACCATTTCTTGAATCCAAAAATGGGTTGCACCAACATCTGCGAAATGTGAAGTTGGTGAAAAATGAGTACAAATAACCCCACCTTCTCCATATAAAAGTTACAACAACACCTTCCTCTGTTTTGCACAACAATGGCTATATGAGGATAAAATCTCCAACACTCTACAACTCTCACAAAACTATCTCCAAAGTTCTCTTCCACCAAAAAGAATGATGGATTCCTTTCCCATGGGTGTTGGGGCCTTATATAGCCTTGGAGTGACCCCTTCACACGTTCCATATGATCTTCTTGGTTACAACATATTTTATTAAAATGGCATATAACTTCAACCAAAGGTTGGTTGCCTATTTGTTGGGATCCCTTTTAAAAATTTCAACCATATGACATAATCCCTTGGAACCTCCATTCAATATAGACATATAATATGAACCACTTTTTGTTGGTATACCATATTACAATGCATTCTATTTGGAATTTTCCAAAAACCACATTTAAACCTTAATCCAAAGTTGTTAAAATGCACATGTTGAAAGGGGTGCTCGCTAGGCGCACCCCATGTGGTGGTGGTTGTAACCAAGGTCACAAGGTATTCCACAAGCCCCCTCCACTTGAGATTCATGTGAATCTTGTGGCAGAGTGGTGATAGGCAGGTGGGGTGGGAGCCTTTTGGGTTAGGCCACATGCTCTACCCCCCCTTTTTTTCCATATCCCAATGATTTCAAAGTTAAATAATGTTTCTTCCACATGGTTAACCATGGCACAATATTGGTATAAAAGTGAATTCATTGGATTGTTGTGTTGGAGGTCATGAGGTCGAGTCTTGTGGAGACCAATAAAACCAAAATTTTAAACCAATCATTCCTTGCCACATGGAACCCTGTGATAAGACCATGTTAGATGCCATGCCAACTTATGGCATCTCTTATCCATGCCATGTGTCATCACCAGGGATGCCACGTTAGAACTATACATGCCATGTGGCACCCTTACAATGGTGCCATGTGGAACCCTTGCAGTGGTGCGCTGTGGCATTTTTTCCATTCTGCACACAAAATAACTATCTTTCCAAAACTTTAGAATGCGATATATGCCTCATACAGAGTCTGTTTGAGGTGTCATTCACACCATTGGGTTTGTCTTGATGAGATCTTCACAACCATGCCATTTTTTCTAATATTTCCCAAGTTTGGAATTTTCCTTTTGAGATCCTCCCAAATCAGGGGGGCTTAAGAAAATCACCTTGAAGCAAATATTTAGGGATGGTATTTCTAAACCCCCCCTAAATGTCATGATATTTTCACAATTGGAGGCGGTGTTTTACAAAACTCCACGAAACGTTCAATTCTTAAGACTTTTGGGGGGTTGTTTTTTATAAACTACCTTGAAAATGATCTTTAGAGGAAGGTGGGGGGTCTTTAATCCCACAACATCCCTGTTACAGAGAGAAATTCCTATGGCTTGGGGTACCACAACATACAACTTGACTCCAGAAATCAATCTTTTCCAATATGCAATAGAAAGTAAATGTCTAACACTAAAGGATCAGACCTCGTACCTTATTCCGGACGGTTGAAGTAGATCCCCGTTGAGAATTCCAACTTTGGCTTGAATTGATAAATTACTTCCTCAACAACAAGTAAACAATACAAGCATTCTATATATCATAGTGTTAGATCTATTCTAGCATATATAATCAATAATGTATAAGCATTTGACATAATCCCATGGATAAAATCTTCATTCAAACACACATTATTAGATAGGAAAATATATTTCTATTAATATTAATCGAAGATTACAATAGATACAACCTCTGACGGCATGTCTACGAACCAGAGAAACTGAATCCCCCACTTGGGCCTCCACCACCTCAATCCTCCATCTCTTGATAGAAAGCTCATAAGCAACAGGAAAGCTTGGGAAAAACACACTAGTGCTCCAAGGGACAAAGGGATGCAGACTCAAGCATAAGTTCTGGCAACAATGGACTATAGTTTCTTTGCTCTCAATTCTCTCATATGCCTTCAATGTACCATAGAGTTCCTTATATAGATTTTCAAAGGGGTAATGAAAGGTTGAATCCGAGCGATCTCAAGGCATAGGGAAGGCCAGGAGTCAAGTGAGTCGGATCCATGTCAAGGAAAACTCCAAAAGGATTTGGATTTTTGCACACATCCTAATGTACGTGGTTTTAGTGGTCAAACCCACGTATATACGCGCTTATAGGTTTAAAAGTCGCGTGCATCATTTTTCACATGTTTTTAGGGATGATCAAGGAAACCTCAAAGGACAAAAAATGGTCCATGGCGTCTAAGGAGTCTGCAGTGGGACAGGGGAAGGCGATACAAAGTGTGATTTACCTGGAGTGGTAAAATCAGCTATAACAGATGCCCCCTAATGTGTGAGGTCAAAGGGGTCATATGATGGCCGAAATACATTATAATTCCATCCCAGAAGTGGAGTGATTAAGGATCCCAAATGGAAGACTAGCCACCCAATCAACATAGTACAATAATACAACTCTACATATAACTACAAATACATATAGCAGTTCCGGATACATAAGAGTACAATGGCCATGAATAGGCATGATACAAGATATCACATAAGTGGTCATTGCCACGTACAATATACATAGATCAGAATCTCCGTGATGAATATATACAAAGGACCATGATCTCCATAATGACTGAAGATATATAATAGATCAAGATCTCCATAATGGATGGAAATGTCTGACATATACTGGAATCAAGTCACAAGAGCTTAAATCTCATGAACAATGGCAAGATCAAGGAGGTAGCATATAAGGGATGCCACCAATCTAAAAAGGCTTCTACACACACCGCTATGAGTACATGTCCTACTATGCGAATAGAGGTGTCGAGGTCGAACATAGTAGTCCATCGTCTGATTATCGATCATTAATGTATACCGTTAACAGACGCGAGATCACCCACCGATAATGAAAATGGGAATCAAGGTACTAGAGTGTAAACAAAAAAGTGTCAATAAATGTTTTGAGGTCGAACACTTGAGAGGATCCATCGATCAGGGGACATTGATGTATTCCCAAAGACTGTCAATGGCGAGAGAACCTGCCACTGATGACTGCAAGTCTCAAGGAACTCAAAATGACTCTAGATTCCAATCCCGGAATAAATGATCTAAAGTTGATGGGATGAAATTTGCTGGAAGGAGGGAATTAAGGCATCCCCCATCATCCAACACAAGGTACTCAGCAAAGCTATATAACGTGGAAGGACTCGATCATAAGGTGCACGAACCAGTAACTGTATCGGGAATGGTCGACATGCAAAGTCAAGATAACTGAGGAATGGCTGACACAGGCTTCAACTTCCTTTGAACAAGATCATAATGACATATGGTGACTGAATAGAGGTAGCATAGAATCGATATACAAACTGGGACATCTCTGCGACATAGGAGGCATCGACAGAGGCTCCATAGGGACTGGAAGCTTAACCAGTCAGTGGAGATAAACTCAGATAAATGAGTACAACTCCTAAAGTCAAACTATAACCCAACCAATGGATGTGATATACAGTGCTCTGTTCGAAGGTGACACAACTCGACAGCTCCCACAGATAACATCTTTCCTTATCCGGATTTTTGGTTTTTTGGTTTTTTTTGGACTTTTTCAGTTATTTAAAAATCTTGAAAAAGAATAAAATGGATTTATAGTTACAGAATAGGAGGATATGAGTGTCATAAGGGAAAACAAACTAGTTCCAAGCAGTGGAACATACCTATGCTCAATGCAATGATACATGTGTAGGATATCGACATTCGGGGGAAACAAGCTGCGAAGGATATAAAAAATGGCTTTGCATGGCTAGACATGAGACAAGATCGGGCTATATGGATGAAACACAATGTTAGGGGAGCCGGCATAAATCTCAATAAGACAAGCAAAGCTCATGATAATGCATTCACAACTTGACATGAGGAAGTCCTGAGGGAAATAAGCCAGCAAAAGATCAAGAGGAGTATGAGGCTCTTGCGAAATGTCATGGCAGTACTATGCAACAGACTCCCACACCCTAAAGGAGAAAATGTCCACATGGGTACCAAATGCAAATCAGGTGCTAACTAGGGTACCCATGTAAGGTGAAGCTCTACCACTCATATCATGCCACTTCTAAATCAGCAAGAAGGTTCCGTGACATAATAGAGTGGGTTCGTACCTAAGGTCGTGATGAGGTGGTCATAAGGTGATGCAAAATGAAAATAGTGATGAAACCTAACCTATATGCCAGTTTAGACATGATACCTGAGATTGGCATGAACAGGTCAATCCAACGGCTGAAACGACACTGAAAAAGGTCATCTACATCATGAATTATGTCAAAAACAGTCCAAATGGTTAGAAAATGTCGAAACTATAGGAAAGGGGGTAAAAATTTTCAAATATTTGAAAAATTTCTATAAATAGTAAATAATTCAAAATATTATAAAACATTTGAAACTTTTACCCATTTGAGCTCATATTTTCCACAGCGAATTCCAGGAGATCCAGCTGGTGGAATCCACTACTGTTTCTTCCAGGTATTTACCCATGCTCTTCTCTTTCATTTTGATGCAATTTTTATGAAATTCCATGGTCAATTAAGCTTTCTAGGCCAAACATGGAAATCTAGGCCAAACACGGAAATCAAGGGTTTTTCCATGTATAGGGCTAGATATACGTGGAAAATGCCCCCAAACCCACGTACATACACGACTGTTTTGAAAACAGTCGCGTATGAGGCCGTGCATAAGGTTTTTTCAATAATCTAATGTGAAAATTGGTAATTTCTTGTGTAGGATGGTCCTAGAGTGGAGAGAGCATGAACATGGTGAGGTAGAGGAAGCAGAAAGGGCTAATCTAATGGCTCAACAAGCTCTATGTGCATGCGGAATCTACAAGTTTTGGTGTCTTGGTGGTTTCAGGGCCAAACCAAGACTATTATAGATGCTGGTGGATTAATGGGATCCAGACTCGGAGTCCTTCCAGATAGATGGGATGTCCCTCACTATAGAGGTGGAGGACATATTCTTCATTATAGGGATTTCTAGATGAGGGGAAGTAGTGAACCTTCATTCTCATGGTGGGCCAGAAGGTTTCCTGACTATCGATGAGTACATTGCGGTGTACTGCTACCAACGCTATACAGGTGTTGGGCCTAAAGGCCATACTCTTGACATTGGGCAGGATAACAGGCTTGGCGTCACTCCACCAGGCCTCACGGCCTCTGATGTTCTATGCGGTGGAGTGCATGAGACCCACGATTTATGACTGGAGCACTACACTACTGAGCAACATGAAACATCAGCTCAGTGAGTGTAAGGTAGGCAAAGTGCAGAACTTCAGGTTCAACAGTATACTGAGCACGTTTTTCTTCGAGCGTGTTCTATGATTGAGCCCTAGAGTGGACGTTCCTCTTCACGGGGTTTAAGATCCGGCCCAACGACGTTGGGCAGATGTAATGCATAGACTGGGGGGTGGTAGGGTGTCCAACCCTTATCCAGCTGAGTTTTTTCTGTGATGGCGACGACAGATAGTTTCCATCGATGACTACCCCTATGCGGGGATAGATTTCTAGGAGGACCTGGATATGCCGCTACCACTAAGATCGACATATGGTGATATAGGTAATGAATCTCGACCCTTTCTTTTTAAATTTTTTGAGTTATTTTTTTTTTTGTGTTTTCTTGATTATATGGAATCAAAAAGACATATTTTTGCGTGACAATACATAGTGACATCTACCATTTATGTGCAGATGTGGGACCACGGTGGCCAGAAGTCTTCCCTCGTCATAGATGGAGGGGAAGAGGAGATGATATCACGGGTGTGGATGTGGAGCGGACGCTCAAGATCATTCATACCAATTTTGTCAGGCTGACACATAGGGTTCCCATGGAGCAAGTCGAGGACTTGCCTGAGGATATGCAGCGCTAGGTGGTGGGTGTACCACGAGCATGGGTACGATTGTTCCGACAGCTAGCTAGAGCCATAGTGACCTTCCATTATCACAACCCTCATCCTCCTCCACAGGATTAGACACCTGGGAGTGTATACATTTTGTACTAACATGTATTATATGTTGGTGGATTGAGAGCCCCAATTTTGTATCATGACACCATGTATTATCACATTTTGGCTTTTATATATAATTTTTTTTATGGTGATCGATTTATTTATTTACCTGTGTAAAAATTATGTTTGTGATGAATTTACTGTGAATGAAACAAAGGCCAATCTAACACGTAGTTAGCATATGAGTCAACAACTTGATTATTAATTATGGGAATGTGTATATATGTTATATTGTCAAATTGTCGTTCTAACAATCTCACATGTAAGAATCTTATCAATAACGTCAGATCTCTAACATGGTACAAACCATTAAGCCGTGACACTACTAACTCGGAATCAAGACATACCTCAAGAGAAAGAATGCCATGTGAAATGGCATCCCATAGAAGCTCAATAACGACACTATATTCAGCAACATTGTTGGGAGATGGCTGCAGACATACGCCTGCTGAAGACAGTACTTGACCCATAGGAGTATAAATCACCCAAGCAGCAGAGGCTGAGTGTTGAGTGTGACGGCTCGCACCATTCGCGAATCCTATGTAGGTGGAAGATTCCATTGGCATCTGCCAAAAGAGATGGAAACTCATCACAAACCTGATCACGATAAGAAAAAGACCTAACTATGCAAAATTGTACACTAATATACAATAAGCAGCCTTGGCTGAAAATTATGCATAGTACTTCTTGAGATAGAGCCCATTTCTAGGCTCCGCCAAGGTCGTTCCTTCGTAATCCACTAACTCATATGCACCCTTCTCTAACACACGCTTGCCCACGTAAGGGCCCCGCCACATAGGATTAAATTTCCCTTCCCCCAAGGGTTCTTTCGGTTGATCCCACAAAATAACCAAGTCTCCTTCACTAAACCTCATTGGATGGACAAACTTATCGTACTGGACCTTTACGCGACGTTTATTGACTTCTAGAGCCACCAAGGCATCCCGATGCTGCTCGTCAAGTTGCTCAATGTGGACCAAATGTTCCTCCAATTGTGAAGTGTCTGGTAAGAGTTCTACAGCTAGCTTCAAAGAAGGAATCTCGTATTCAACTGGCAATATCGACTCCACTCCATATACAAGTTGATATGGAGAAAAACCAGTGGCAGTCTTAACAGTGGTTCGATATGCCCACAAAGCAGGATATAACATGATGTGCCAATTATTCTTGCTTTGTGCGATGGTTCATTGGAGAATGGATTTGAGTGATTTATTCACTGCCTCTACCTGTCCATTCACTTGAGGGTAGTAAGAAGAGGAATACTCTTGCTTATACCCTAAATTTGATGCCAACTCTTCCATCATATGGTTCTGAAAGTGAGAGCCATGGCCAGTGACAAGCTCTTTCGAAATCCTGAATCGAGTAATAATTTGGTTGAATACGAAGTGAGCAGCTCTCTCACCACTGGATTTTACTGCAGGCATAGCCTCAGCCCATTTCATGAAGTAATCAATAGCCACTATAATATGATGGTACCCCCTAGCCGAAGCTAGGTTGTAATCCATAAAATCGAGCCCCCACTTAGTGAAGGGATTGGTTGTGATAATGGGATGTAACGTGGCAGGTTTCGAGCGCATATTACATGCAAACACCTAGCAAGGGTGGCACCTCTTGACCGCATCAACACAATCCTTAAAGATCAACAGCCAGAAATAACCTGCTCTTAAGATCTTTTGAGCTGTAGAAAGCCCAGATAAATGACCACCACACACCCCTCCATGGCAATCATTCAGTACCACCTCAGCCTCTTCATGAGTTAAACAACGTCATAAAATGGAATCTACCCCACGGCGGTACAAAGTGTTATCCACTATGAGGTAGTTCTTGGAGACGTGATGTAATCAACATCGTTCATCTCGCGAGAGGTGAGTAGGGGTCTTCAATGTTTGTAAATATATTATGATATCCCCATACCATGGGTCTATAGTTGAGATTAAGAAGATGTGTTCATCGACAAACGTATCTTCACAAACCAACTCCTTAGCCTCGCTCGGGAAATCCGATATAAGCTTTGCAAAAATTAAAGACTTCTTCGATTTTGCCGAAACAAACTTGAGATCAAATTCTTGCAGAATGACAATCCATTTATTATATTTTCCCCCAATCATCCTTCGAGTGAGGATGAATTGAAACAAATTGACATGGGCTACAACCAAGGTCTGGCGAAGGAGAATATAATGTCTCAATCGCTGAACCACATGTACGGTAGCTAAAGCAAGCTTCTTGACATGAGAATAACGAACTTCTGCATCAATAAGGTTTCGAATCAGATAATATATGACATGCTCTTGGAGCTCCTCATCCTCTTGAACCAAAACCATACCAATCATCTCCATGGATGTGGCCACATAAAGTAGGAAATCACGGCTATAGTCCGGGGGACTAATCACTGAGGCCGATGCTAGGGCTCGCTTGAGTGCATCGAAGGACTCCTAGGATCGCTCATCCCAATAAAAGGGGGTGTCCTTCTTCAAGAGACGCATGAAGCCTCTAGTCAAATTGGTAAAGTTGACAACAAATATTTGTAAGAAGTTTTCCATGCCTTGCAAACATTGAAGATGACGAATATTCTTCGGGGGAGACAACTGAATTATTGCCTCAACCTTCAAAGGGTTGACTCCTATACCCTCTTTAGATACGATGAATCCCAACAAACGACCTGACTTCACACAAAAGATGCACTTATGAGGATTTAATCTAACCGAATAGTGCTGGCATCTTTCGAATACCAATCTCAAGTGATAAGGATGACGCATTCTCATACGAGAATGAGTAGCCAATTCATCCAAAAATACTTCAATAATTGACTTGAGATCGTGGAAGATCAAGGTCATTGCCCGCTGAAATGTAGCTCCGGTGTTTTTAAGGCCGAAAGGAATTTTCCGATATGCAAAAGTTCCCCAAGGAAAAATAAATGTATTCTTATGTTGGTCCTTAGGTTTAATCTGTATCTGATTATATCCGGAGAAGCCGTCCATGAAGGAAAAAACCTCGCTACTCTCACACTCATCCAAAATCTGATCAATAAATGGTGTGGGGAAATTGTCCTTAGGACATGTACGATTCAAATCGCGGAAATCAGTACATATGTGGATTTCTCCCTACTTCTTATCCATCAGAATGGGGTTTGAAACCCACTCCATCAAGGGAATGGGATAGATGAAACCAGTGTTTGAATGGCTTCTCTATCTTTGCCTTAATTGCGGGTGCTTTCCTAGGATTCACCGCATGCAAACTTTGTCAAATAGGCTTAGCGTTGGGGTAAGTATTAATCTCATGCTCGACAATACGAGGGTCAATTCCTGGAATCTTGTCGTAAGACCAAGCAAAAATATCACGGAATTCCTTAAATAGCTCGATGTATTCTAGAATCTCAGCATGGGAACATTTTGCCCCAATATAGACATTCTCTATCGTGCCAAGATTGCGAGAGATGTTGATAGGAATCATTGAAGATATGTTCACCATGTTTCCATCAGCCATTTGACTAGGAGAGGTTAATGGAACCATAGGACTACCAACTCTCTGACTAAGAACCACTATAAAATCCTCACGCTCCAAGCGGTCAAGCTTGGGAAGAAAGTACGATCTATGATGGAGTTACTCCCATGGTGGCTCAACTCCCGACATAGCCTCAATAATCGCTTCATCTGAAGGGAAAACCGTATCAAGGCAGTTGTGCACGTGAGAAGACTGTACTGCCCATGTCGGCAGCACATAAGGGTCCTCCTCCTCCATCCATGAACAGGAAGGACTAGGCTCTACAACACACTTGAGATTAGCTTGATAAGCTATCATAGTTGTAGGCAACGACATGTCTATCACGACGGGCTCACTTGGAGTACTCGGTGTAGGAAGAATCCAAGGATCTTCCATATGACTCATGTGGATAGACACTGATCTCGTAGATGTCAAAGCCTCATCAAAACTAGCCTATCATAAGGATCGGTGCAGGACAACTAAAGCTTCCCATGAGGGATGAATACATGCCTACACCCACACTCCCAGTTGCCGGCTAAGAGTGTTCAACGATCGGGATCGAAGCTCCCGAAGATGCGGTAACAGATAGATTCTTGAATTTCGTTTGATCAATCGTTACGATCTTCCCATTATGTGGAAAGCATACAACCCAGAATAGGGAAGAAGCAACGACTTGCATACTATACATCCAGTTCCTACCCAGCAAAATATTGTAGTCAAGGGGCGCATCAACCACCTCGACCTCTATCGCAATGGTCTTCCCTCCCAAACGGACTTTAAGGGAAGGAAGGATGCCGTGCGGCCTAAAGGATCTCCCATCAAAAGCAGTTAACATGGTCACTGATTTAGAGAGCTCAGGGGAACCCA
Source organism: Pseudotsuga menziesii (assembly GCA_001517045.1). Lineage (NCBI taxonomy): Eukaryota > Viridiplantae > Streptophyta > Pinopsida > Pinales > Pinaceae > Pseudotsuga > Pseudotsuga menziesii. The sequence continues at coordinate 112,076 of LPNX010201299.1, forward strand.
GACCCTTCCAACATGATAAAGACATCACAAAAGCAGCAGCGCCTTCGTCAATCATAGTGCACTTGACGGTAATATTAAGACATTCTACGTGAATCAAAAGAGACACATAGTAGGGCAAGTGAGGCCGAAGTCCTGCGGTTTCAGATTTGATCACGGAGGAAGAATCATCATCATTTACACCAAGTGTAGAAAGCAACGCCTTCCTTTGTGAAGGACAACTCTGAAGCACTTCCAATGCAGACATTGCACAAGGAGTGTGGCCCAAATCCTTGACAACTGAATAGTTCTGGGTGGCTCGGGAATTTGGATTATGCCCCGAATGCTTAAGGACTCCCTTAGGAATGTGAGGTGTAGTCTCAGGTTTATCCATAGGTTTCTCAATACACAAAGGGGACCCTGGTGGATCAGGCTCTTTGCCTAGGCTGGGTTGTGATGAACCATAATATTTCACACGGGTCACAAATTTCGTAGCACGTACCATGTTAATGCAACCACAACCACTACCCTCCGGCGGATCTTGATCACCACCAGACTGGTCATGGGACCCCGAGTTCATATTTTGATTGTGTGGTAAAGGGTTAGTTAGCACAGCTGGGCCCTGTGCCAAGAACCTCAAGGCTTCATCAATACGAGGGCACAAGTAAGTGAGGTAATCGTCCTTACATAACTTGCAAGGGAACTTAACCTTACGTTTAGCTTGCTTGTCCCCCCCATAATTTCGGCCGTTCTTGTCATTACTATTAGCATTCTCATTCTTATTCCCAACCTTACGATTATTTTTACCCTTTTTTCTATTTTGTTTGGGTTGCTGGTTACCCTTCTGGTCCGACGATTGCACTGAAAGTACACTCGCCATTTGGGCGGGTTGAGATGAAGCCGTAGCTTGTCCCGAAGCAGATTGGTTGATTGACAATTGACTAACTTGTTTTGCAACCGAATACACAGGCTTCGCACTTGCACAACCCACAATGCCATCAGTATGTGGTCCAGTTTTGACTTTGGGGTTGAAACTAGAACATGGAGCATTGGGAATAATCTCATATAACAAACCGGACTGAGCATAGATCAAGTCCAGTTCCTGTGCCCTAAAAATCGCTTGTTCCTCATTCTGCACTCTAGATGTAGAAACATCCTTCGCTATATATGGAAATAACAAATTGAGGAACCATTCGAGGAGGAACTTTGGCAGTATAAAGGCTTTAATTAACCTCTTCTGTCTACACCACTCTTGAATATGATCAAAAATATGTGTGGCTTTATCTTGCCGAAATGTCGACAAGAGTTCAGTACCAATGTCATAACGCACTGGTAGCTGGAAGTGGTTAAGAAAAGTCATCGCAAGGTTGTCGAACAAAGCGAAAGCTCCCCTAGGTAGCTCTATATACCATTTCGTGGCAGGCCCTGTAAGGGTGCATTGAAATAGCCTCAAATGGATAAAGTATTGATGTAAGGAATTCGAAGAGCACCATAGGTGAAATGTAGTAACGTGTTCGCTCGGATCCTCTCCCAGTTTGCCCTTGAACTTAGGTATGTCCGAGGGAAGCTTGGTAGGGACAGCCGGCCAAGCCGAGTCATGAGCTATAGGATTGTTTGTTAATCTTGACAAGTCAGGAAGATTGAGCGTCGCGAGGAAAGGGAGCCTAGGATGATGAGGTCGATGGACTGCTCCCTGATTCATATAGGTCTGATTACCACCATGGCCTTGTCCATAGTGCCCTCCTCCCATATGACCCGTATAGGGTGGCGTGGAAGCACCATAGTGTGGTGGACCTTGACTAGTAGGAGCTACGAAGCCATAATTAAGAGAGTAAGCAGGTTGTTGATACCCACCTCCATAAGGTGAAGAACCCTGTCCATACTGCGTCCCATAATAGGGTCCATAAGTCATCGCATGCGATGTCCCATGGGACACTCCATAAGCAGGAACATATGTTCCGAAAGTAGGGATGTACATTCTGGAAGTAGGGATGTGACCTCTAGAAGTATGAGCATGACCTCCCGAAACAACGGGTGGTACATGAAGTTAAGACACAATCGGTCTAGTAACCGTAGTATAGACATAACTCGTAGCAACGTTTCAGCCCGAAGGACCATGTGAATAAGGTGGAGGGTGAACATTTGAAGAAGTAGGGACTGAGGACGAAGGGACCTGAGTAATAATGTACGTACTATTCCCTATCGTTACCCGTCTCGGACCTAGTATCCTAATAGGATCACTAACCGTAGACCTAAGAGGAATATGTGATGTAACTTCCACCACTGGGATGGAAGGTGCAATGTGACTAGTGCTCCCAAACCTCTCCGCATGGTAAGGAATGAGAGTGCCCCCAGGCATAATGTTAGGCTCGAACTCAGATTCAACATGAAATGCCAAATCATGTGTGGGAAAACCAGATGTAGCATAACTACCATAGCTAGTGCTTACGGGTTCAAAATGAGTCTCGGCATCCTCCGACATTCCATACTGGTAATGTGTCAATGGGGTTTCAACCCTAGAGTGAGTAGTTCTATCATGAAAGGTTCCTATCTCAGAAATCATAGGCCCTAACTCAGCCAAGTTGGGTGAAGGATCGTAGGTAGGAGTAAACTCCCCATCATCCACTCGAATGGGAGAAGGTGGTTTAGAAATACTTTCCATATGATCTCCCATGGTGTGTGAAATGATGTGTGAAATAGTCCTCCTGGACTATCTAGGTCTCTCTCCCAAAGGAGGAGGAGAATTAGAAGGAGGAAGTCCTGCTAAACGACGAGAACGGTGAGGAGCCACACCCGAATTCACAATGACTCAAAAAATAAAATAAAAAATCTCTATTTACGCAAACCCTAGGAAAACTATCATGCACAGAGCAATCACTAATAAAATATAAAGCCAAATGCAAGCAAAAAAGGGCTGGATAAGTGAGCTCCCAAATGAAGAAGGTATGTCTTGCCTAGGAGAGGCTTGAGACTCCCATACACAATAAGAGGAGGTACGTAACCAATTATTGTGGCCCTCAGCTTCAACGCGTAAAGAGATTGTGCTGCCCGACCCCAACTTGGCCGGGACACCCGCAGAATAACCCCTGCAAAGTACCCTCTCGATATCCTAGGTAAGGCCACTAAGGTCACCTCAATATAATCAATGCTCAGGCAAACAGTCGCAGGTGGGATTGACCGTATGGGTAGGGTAGCAAAGCCCAAAACTCTCGAAAGAGCCTCCAGATATGAATACAATCCTGGAAATATCTCCGGTGCTACTCAGTTATGACTAGGGGTCATCCCAATCAATAACCGCTCACACTGCCTCATGCTTAACTCCCTTTTGAGAGGAGGATCCTGAGAAACACTGGTTATACCAAGGATTTCACACACTCACTTGGACAGACACATAGATGTTGTTATTTAGTGGTTTTGGATAATTTACTCACAATGAACTATTCCAAGACCCTAAAACCTAAGCTTGCTGGTGCACCCTAGAAAAGAAAAGAGTGTAATTCATTTAAATTTAGCGTTGATTTTAATTGGCTTTATTACTCAAAATAGGGATATGACCATGCAACTAATGGTGTTATGACGCAACATGAAGTAAAATGCACACCTAACAATCAATGCAAATGCATTGTGTCCATGAAAAAAGGGTATGCTACTACGTGAAATGCACAATTTTTCTTCAAATGATGAATGCAAGCTTTCCTATATGAAGTCCTAACTAGTACTCCAAAGCAAATCTAGTGCAAGTACAATGCAAAGTGAAAAATGCAATGCATGATGATAAGCAAATGATTTTGGATTTTTTGAAATAAAATGAGATACAAAAAGCAAAAGAATGATTCTACGACCCCTAGGCTCTGGAAGCACCCTCAAACAACACTCAAGTAAAGCACTAATGTAAAAGAACTCTAATGCACTAATCCCAAACAAAAAATCGAAAATGCTATGACAAGAACCTTCTTAAAAAAAAATTTAGCCTAAAAAAATGTTCTTGGTTAGAAACAGAGGTATAAACAGACTCAGGAAGTGCCAATGGAGACTCAGCAATCATCAAACTTTACCCAGCAACCATTTAACTTCCACAATAAGGCCAAACTAAGGGTATACACGACTGTTCACAGTAAACTCATGTGTATACGTGGAAATAGCAGAGAAACCCACGTGTATACGTGACTGTGAGTTAAAAACTCACGTATAGGAAGAAAGGTGCATAAAATCAAGGCAAACAGACAAGTTGAGATAAACTTCACACCAGTCAAACACTACCAGGCATACATGCCTCCAGACCCAACACAGAAACAAGAGAGAAAGAGCAATTCAATTTCATTGAATGTCGATAGAACAACCCTTAAAGGACAACTACTAGGAACTCCCCAGCGGAGTCAGAAATTCTATTATGGAGAGAAATTCCTATGGCTTGGGATACCACAATAGACAGCTTGACTCCAGAAATCAATCTTTTCCAATATGCACTAGAAAGTAAATGTCTAACACTAAAGGATCAGACCTCGTACCTTATTCCGGATGGTTGAAGTAGATCCCCGTTGAGCTTTCCAACTTCGGCTTGAATTGATAAATTATTTCCTCAACAACAAGTAAACAATACAAGCATTATATATATCATGGTGTTAGTTCTATTCTAGCATATATAATCAATAATGTATAAGCATTTGACATAATCCCATGGATAAAATCTTCATTCAAACACACATTATTGAACAGGAAAAGATATTTCTATTAATATAAAGCAGAGATTACAATAGATACAACCTCTGACGGCACGTTTGCGAACCAGAGAAACCGAATCCCCCACTTGGGCCTCCACCACCTCAATCCTCCATCTCTCAATAGCAAGCTCAGAAGCAAAAGGCAAGCTTGGGAAGAACACACTAGTGCTCCAAGGGACAAAGGGATGCAGACTCAAGCATAAGTTTCGGCAACAACGGACTATAGTTTCTTTGCTCTCAATTCTCTCATATGCCTTCAATGTACCATAGAGTTCCTTATATAGAGTTTCAAAGGGGTAATGAAAGGTCGAATCCGAGCGATCTCAAGGCATAGGGAAGGCCAGGAGTCAAGTGAATCGGATCCATGTGAAGGAAAACTCCAAAAGGATTTGGATTTTTGTACACATCCTGATGTACGCGGTTTTAGTGGTCAAACTTGCGTATATACGTGCTTATAGGTTTAAAAGTTGTGTGTATCATTTTTCACATGTTTTTAGGGATGATCAAGGAAACATCAAAGGACAAAAAATGGTCCATGGGGTCTAAGGAGTCTGCAGCGGGACAGGGGAAGGCCATACAAAATGTGATTTACCTGGAGTGGTAAAATCAGCTATAACAATCCCCCCTTTTGATATTATTCAAATAACTGAGAGGGGGGGTGAATTAGTTATTTCTAAGCTTAGACAATATCCAATTGTTTTCTAAAACATTATTATTGTTCACAAATTTATAGTGATGATGATGCAGCAAGTATAAATAAAGGAATGATAATCATCAATCACACACATGATAAAGAAATTGAAAAATATAAAATTTTTTCTTCTTAGGATGTCAAGCAGCTCCAAAGTATTTACATCATCTTTGTTTGAGTACCTACTCAAATGAGGTTGCAACCTCTGTTTACAAGTTCCTACTTGCAGAGAGCACTAACCCTCATGTTTTTCTAGCACACATAAGAAAAATAATCCTCCATCTATTACTGAGTGGAAGTACCCACTTCCACTTGTACAAGCTCCAACTTGCATAGATAAAACTATATGTTTTCCTAGCACCACCCTACCATCCTTATTCCCTAGACTTAAACTTGTTCAATACAATATGCTGAAAACCAGATATAGCTATGCTTACTACCTTTGTTACACTCTTTGGTCTACTTTTTCTTCTGCTCATTCAAACTTGGCTCCCTTCATTGTCTCTGTTCTATGTATTCTTCCCATTTCAACCCTGGTCACACATTTCTCTTCTCATTGTCTATGTTTTGTGTATTCTTCCCATTTCAGCGTCGATCACACCTTTATTAGTATATATTCATTTCTCACCCAACATTTTATGCTTGTAAATCTTTATTCCTTTCACCTGTTTGTATGCCTGACTTTTAGTGTCATAATTGATCAAAATATTGTTCAAACACTCATGGAAAGAAAGAAACCCAATCGATAAGAATTCTAAACTTCTTTAACCATATGTTGCTAGGTTCTTGAATTCTTAACTGCTCGAACCAAATTTCCTTAGTTTCTGGGGAGCCTTCAAATTCTTGGACCTATGGGATATGGACTGATAACGTTCATGGAAGCAACAAGAAATATTTTAATAATTTTTTCATGCCTCCACTATATATTATCTCTTCTCCCAACTTAGCAGGCTTTCCAACCCTTTATCAATTTTTCAACATGACCAAATATTTCTTTTGTAACTTTTGTAATCTCGATTCTGCAACTTATGTCCCCAGGTTATCTTTCCACAGTGACAGCTTTCTGTAAGCTTGGTTCCGCAACCTTATTTTTTCCACAACTCAATCTTTCCACAATTGAGTTTTCACAACAACATTTTCGCAAGATCCTTTCTGCAATTGAGTTTCTGCAACTTAGTTTCCGCAATAACCTTTCCGCAAGCTCCTTTCTGCAAGCTTCTTTTCATAGTTGCGGATTACGAGATGCAAGTATGCAATTCCTAGTTTTCCCAAAAACTGACTTCCGCAATCATGCAGCCGCAATGGTCCTTTCCGCAACTGGATTGCAGATCCACCTTCTCAATTTTCCCAAAATTGGGCTTCCGTAACTTTCCTTCTGCAAGTCTCTTTTCGTAGTCATGTACTTTGAAAACACATTCGTCCTTATTTCCATGAGGATACACATGGACCATCCGATCTGTGAACATAAGAAAAAATTATTTTGGCCCATTTTAAGATTCTCCCCCTTTGACATCAATGTCAAAGAAGACTCTATAACACAACTCCCCCTATCAAAGTGAACAAGTTATTCAGAATAAGATATGATAACCAGCTTCTGGCATAGGTAATCAAATTGTGTCTTTGGTAAAGGTTCAGTAAAGATATCAACAATTTGTTCTATAGAGGGAATGAAATTCAATTGAACCACTCTATTTGTGACGTGCTCCCTTAAGAAGTGATACTTAATTGGTATGTACTTAGTCTTGGAATGAAAGACTAGATTCTTGGAAACACTAATGGCACTAGTATTATCACAATGGAGAGGAATGGGATCAACATATTTTACCTCCATATCTACTAGTGTCTAGATCACCTAGAGTACTTGTGTATAGCAGGTGGCATGAGTAATGTATTCGGCTTCCATAGTAGATAAAGATATTGAGCCTTGCTTCTTACTCATCCATGCAACTAAAGAATCACCCAAGAAGAATGCACCTCCACTTGTGCTCTTTCTTTCATCCAAACAATTTTCGCAGTCAGCGTATGGATATGTGGTTAACTGAATATTCTTATTTCTAGGATACCAGAGACCATAAGTCATTATTCCTTTCAAATATTTGAATATCCTCTTAACAACCACCAAATGAATTTTCTTAGGAGTGGACTGAAATCTACCTACCATTCCAACAACTTGCATTATATTAGGACGAGATGTTGTGATGTACAAAATACTACCTATAGTTGATATATATGTTCTTTTATTAATATCAGGAGAAGGGTCATCCTTGCTAAGCTTACAACCAACAACCATAGGTGTACTAACAGATGAAGAATATTCCATCTGAAATCTCTTCAACATCTCCTTTAAATACTTCTCTTGGGAGATAAATAATCCTTCAGAAATATGAATAATGTGGAGACCAAGAAAGAATGTCAATTCTCCTATCATTGACATCTTGAACTCAGATTGCATGGAATTAGCAAACCATTGAACATAATAATTATTGGTACATCCAAAAACAATGTCATCCACATAAACCAACACAACTAATAAATCATTACCTTCTGAATTTGATGTACAAATTACTGTCAACAGTAACCTTTCTTAAATCCTTTTTCCTGTAGATACTTATCCAAACTATAATACTAGGGTCTTGGAACTTGTTTCAATGCATATAGTTCATACTTCAGTTTGCATACATGGTTAGGATTTTCTGTTAGTTGGAATCCTTTGGGTTGCTCCATATAAACTTCTTCTTCTAGATCTCCATTGAGAAATGTTGATTTACCATCCATCTGATACGGTTTGAAGTTCTTATGACTCGCATAGGCAAGAAACATTCTAATAGCTTCCAGTCTTGCCATGGGTGCAAAGGTTTCATCAAAATCCTGTCCCTCAACTTGTGCATACCCCTTACAGACAAATCAGGATTTATTCCTCACAAATTGTCCTTGTTCATTTATCTTATTATTAAACACTCATTTGGAGCCTATTACATTCTTATCTGCAAGTATAGGAACAAATTCCCAAGTATTATTTTTCTCAATCTGATCAAGCTCTTCATTCATGGCTCTAATCCAATCTGCATCCTCAATGTCTTCTTCAAAATTATTAGGTTCAATCATAGATAGAAAAGAAACTCAAGATTGTTTTGAAGCTTTAATCAATTTCCTTCTTGTCTGAACTCCTTTATTCTTGTCACCAAATATCTGATTTTCAAGATGATTCTTTTTAACAATTATGGAAGGTGTTTCTATTTTTGTCTATTGTTTTGATTTTTCTTGAATGTTTGTACTTTCATCATATGAATATGAATCTTCCTTTTATGATTCTTGGACCTTTTCTTCCTCAATTTCAACTATATCATATGTATTTGATTCAATACTGCTTATCTGACTATAATTCGTGGGAATTCCTTCATCTATTTTAATGTCAATACAGTAAACCAATTTATGCAACCTTTTATTATAGAATCTGTATCCTTTACTATTTGTGGCATATAGCAGATTTTCATCATTATTTTTAATATAGCATTTACTTCCAAAGACGTTAAAATGTTTAATAGAGGTAGGTATTCCAAACCACAGTTCATAAGGAGTCTTATCATTTTTTGGCCTTAAATGAGCTTTGTTAATAATATGGATAGTTGTGTGAATTGCCTCTACTCAATATGTTTGAGCAATATTTTTTTCATTCATCATCTATCTTACTATCTGCTGAACTACTTTGTTCTGCCTTTCAACTACTCCATTATGCTGTGGAGTCCCTGGGATGGTATATTCTCTTTTTATTCCATGTTTATCACAAAAACTCTTTGAAGTATTCTTAACTAAATTCTCCCCCTCTATCAGACCTTACTTCCTTCAGTATTTTACCTTTCTGATTCTGAGTCAGAGCCTTAAATACTTTGAACTTTTCAAATGCTTTAGATTTTTCCTTCATAAAGGAAACCCATGTGAGTCTAGAGTAATTATCAATGACCAGCATAAAATATCTTTCTCTTCATGTGCCTTCCTTCCTTGATGGTCCACACAAATCCATATGAACTAACTGAAGAGGCTTGTCTATTGATGTGAAATTCTTATATTTAAACTGCATGCGAGTCAACTTTCCCATTTGACAAGATTTACATATAGAATCATAAGGCTTTGATATTTTTGGAAGATATTTTACTACTCCATTGTTTCTAAGCTTGATTATGTGATCAAATTTTAGGTGTCTGAGTCTCCTATACCATATCCAGATTTCATCATACTTGCTTAAATGACATTCTTCTTTTTCTTCTTTCAAAACATAGGCATTGGTTTCAGTTCTTATGCCTTTTTCAACTAATTGTCCTAAGGATACATATTTATTTCACAATCTCTAGAAGTGAAAACAACTTCACACCCTCTGTCATAGACGTGACTGACACTGAGAATATTATGCTTCATACGATCTAGAAACAACACATCTTGAGATTTCCCTTTGCCGTTACTTAAACCTACCATTCCCTTTCCCTTGATTTTTCCTGTAGAATCATTTCCAAAAATTACATTTCACGATTTACTTTCACTTAGAAACAAAAACTTACTTTTATCACCAGTCATGTTTTTGGAGCATCCACTGTCAATATACCATGGGTCCTTTTGCTTTTGAGCACAATGTACTAATCCACACTTGTTACTTTCTTTCTTCTTCCAAACTTTAACATTTTCAACTGATTAATTCATTCTTGACTCTGGTCTATAATTCTTCAGGTGACATTTTAAGGCTGCGTGTCCATAATTATGATAAATATAACATTCTGGCTCATTGTATAATAGATCAAAAGGGTTGGTATGTCTATTGTGAGTTATTTTTTTCATTGTGAAATGTATTGTATGAAGCTGTTGGTTACTCAGGGATTGTCTTATTCTATGTTGCAGAAGTTCATTGTTATTTTTCATCCTCAGTTGCATACTTCTAAAATTAAAAGCACAATTTGCAACTTTATGGCCAAAATTAGAACAACAATAATAGTAGCAATGCAAAAAAATATTGGTACATAAATCTTGGTTGTCTTCATGGAATTGGTTGACTCATATTTTGTTGGCTTTGTTCCTGAGAAAATATTGATTTATCTTTCTGATCAGAATCCCCAATTCTGATGCTTGTTTCATTTTCATTCTCTTTTGTTTGCAAGGTATGTTCATATTCTAATTGTTTTTTGCTTTGAATTTTAATCAACTTACCTGATTTCTTATTGTTTGAGTGTTTGCTACTTGATCCTTCTTCATAGTCAAGGCATGTTTTTAATAAAGGATATTTTTTCTTACTTAGAATGCTATTCATTTCTTCTGAAGCTTTAATACTTGATAAACATTGGTGATAAAAAGCTTGAAGTTTCTCTAATTCTTTTCTAGTTTTCACTACTTCTTATTCCAATGCTTCACATCTCATTTTCTTCTCCATTAATTGTTGTTTTATAATATCTTCTATTTTCTTTGCCTCTTCTAATTCTATATTTAACAAAGCAAAAACTTCGCTTGGTTTTTTTTCATTCTTTTCATGCTGCACCATCAATTGTATTTGTTTCCTTTTCTTTAGTCTGAGTCTTTCAATATCTTCCAGAGCACCGACTAGTTCACCCTCCATATCAACCATAGCTTCTTCATCATTCAATTCACTTCTTGTATATTCGTTTTCAACATTTTCTTCGGCCATAAGCATAATTTTTTTCACTTTATCTTCACAAGATAAATCATTGTCTATCTCTTCTGAGAAATCAACATCATTTGCAAACAAGATTTTCTTTTTATCTTTATCCTCTTTATTGTATTTCTTGAATGTGTAGTTATCTTCATCATCAGAAGTTTGCCTCTTTTTTCTTCTGAGGAAATTTAGATGCAAAATGGCCTATCTTACCACAGTTGAAACATTTAAAGGGCATATTTCCTTTATATTTACGTGATCCTTTCTTCAACCTTCTTACAAACTTTGCCTCAATCACATCCATTTCAGAATCAGTGTTCTTATCTTCTTTAAAGGATGCTTCTCTAATGGTGTATTTATCTTTACTAATCCCCATTTCATAAGCAGTCAAAGTTCCTAGGAGTTGGTAAATAAGAATAATTTTAAGATCATTTAATTATTCTATTGCAGAAACTTTGGAATTAAATCTATCAGACAAAGATCTCAAAATTTTCTGAACTAAGGGTGCTTCCTCAATCTTTTCACCAAGACCTTTCATAGCATTCACAGTCTCTTATACTATTGAGAATTATTTACTAAGAGTCTCATCCTCATTCATATTTAACTGTTCAAATTCCAGTCTATATGTTTGCAATTTGGCATCTTTTACTTTCTCATTTCCTTCATAACTGCTTATAAGTTTGTCCTACATCTCTTTTGCAGATTCAAGATGCATAAACTTCACAAAATAAGCTTTCGCAAGACCACTCAGGATAGCATTCATTTCCTTTGTATTAAAACTAAATTCCAACTTATCATCTTTTGAGGATAACACAACTAGCTTTACATAGCTAGTTTCTAATACATCCCAAACATCAGCACCTAAGGACATTGGATATGTTCTCATTCTAACCTTCCAAAAGGAAAAATTTGTTCCATCAAATAAAGGAACCTTATTGGTTAAAGTCCCTTCATGACTTGTCATGTTTAAGCTTATAGACCTACCTTTAAGTAAAAGTAACCGACTCTGATACTACTTATCGAGATTATTCAAATAACTAAGAGGAGGGGTAAATCAGTTATTTCTAAGCTTAAACAATATCCAATTTGTTTCTAAAACATTATTACTGTTCAAAAATTTACATTCATGATGATGTAACAAGTATAAAGAAAGGAATGATAATCATCAATCACACACATGATAGAGACATTAACAAATATAAAAGGCTTTCTTCTTAGGATGTCAAGCAGCTCCAAATTATTTACATCATCTTTGTTTAAGTACCTACTCAAACAAGGCTGCAACCTTTGTTTACAAGTTCCTACTTGAAGAGAGTACCAACCCTCATGTTTTCCTAGTACCCACTAGAAAAAAAATTATCTAGCTACTACTGAGAGAAAGTACCCACTTCCACTTATATAGGCTCCAACTTGCACAGATAAGACTAGAGGTTTCCCTAGCACCAACCTACCACCCTTATTCCCTAGATTTAAACTTGTTCAGTACAATATGTTGAAAACTAGATATAGTTATGCTTACCAACTCTGTTACACTCTCTGATATGCTTCTACTTATGCTCATTCAAAATTGGATCCCTTCATTGTATATGTTCTTTGTATTCTTCCCATTTCAGTGCTAGTCACACCTTTCTCAACAGATATTCATTTCTCATCCATCGTTTTATGCTTTCCAATCTTTCTTCCTTTCACATGTTCGTATATTTCTAGACGTACAATTTCATAATTGATCAAAAAAATGTTCAAGGACTCATGGCAAGAAAGGAACCCAATCGATAAGCATTCTTAACTTCTTTAACCATCTGCCACTAGGTTCTTGAATTCATAACTGCTCGAACCAAATTTCCTTTGTATTTTGGGGGTCCTTCAAATTCTTGGGCATGTGGGTTATGGACCCACATATAGACTGATAACATTCATGGAAGCAACAATAAATCTTTTAATAATTTTTTCCACGCCTCCACTAGATATTATCTCTGCTCCCAAACTAACATACTAGCCAACCCTTTATCAATTTAGCAATGTGACCAATTATTTCTTCTGTAACTTCTGTAATCTCGATTTTGAAACTTCTGTCTCGCAAGCTATCTTTCCACAATACAACTTTCTGCAAGCTTGCTTCTGCAACCTTAGTCTTTGTGCAACTCAATATTTTTGGAATTGAGTTTCTGCAGCTTAGTTTCTGCAATAACGTGTCCACAAGCTCCTTTCCGCAGTTGAGTTTCTGCAACAACCTTTCCGCAATATTCTTTCCGCATTTTCAGGTTGCGGGTTTCAGGGATGCAATTCCCAGTTTTCTTAAAAACTGACTTTTGCAATCATGCGGTCGCAATGGTCCTTTCTGCAATCAGATTGTGCATTATGGATCCACCTTCCCACTTTCCCCAAAGTTGGGCTTGCACAATTTTCCTTCCGCAAGTCTCTTTCTATAGCTGGGTACTTTGCAAACACATCCGTCCATATGTCCATGAGAATACACACGGACTGTCCAATCTGTGAACACAAGAAAAACTTGTTTTGGCCCATTTTACTATGTAAAAAGAATTCAGAGTATCTATAGTGTTGATTGAACCAAACACATAATTGTAGGATTCTCTCTAGAAATCCAAGCTCTTATTTTCAATATTGAAGGTATTCATCCAGGTTGAGTCATAGTTTGCTTCCTTAGGGGAACTAGTTTTCTTGCATACATGAGCAGAGAGCCTGATTACACTCTGATCTCTGCTTATCTGTCATCCCCTTTGTTGGATCATATGCTTGGAGCTTATTTGTTGCCATCAATGACAACCACATCAAAATATGATTTGTTTCCATATAATCACAATACCTATCATAATGCCAACACACCCCCCCCTCCCCCCCCCCCACAAAAAAAAAGTCTTGAGAATTGAAATTTTGGGGTTGGGTTTCAAACAACCACCCCCAAAAGTCTAATTCTCTTTAGAATTGAAGTTTTGGGGGTGGATTTCAAACAACCACCCCTAAAAGTCTAATTGTCATGACTTTTTTTTTTTTTTGGGGGGGGGGGGGTTCTAAAAACCACCTTCAAAAACACCTTTAGGGAGGGTATTTTTAATCCCATTCCCACCCGCCCCGTGCCCCCACCCCAAAGATATATGTCTCGCAAGCTATCTTATCTGTCTCGCAAGCTATCTTTCCACAATACAACTTTCTGCAAGCTTGCTTCCGCAACCTTAGTCTTTGTGCAACTCAATATTTTCAGAATTGAGTTTCTGCAGCTTAGTTTCCGCAATAACGTGTCCACAAGCTCCTTTCCGCAATTGAGTTTCTGCAACAACCTTTCCGCAATATTCTTTCCGCAATTTCAGGTTGCGGGTTTCAGGGATGCAATTCCCAGTTTTCCTAAAAACTGATTTTTGCAATCATGCGGTCGCAATGGTCCTTTCTGCAATCAGATTGTGCATTATGGATCCACCTTCCCACTTTCCCCAAAGTTGGGCTTGCACAATTTTCCTTCCGCAAGTCTCTTTTCGTAGCCGGGTACTTTGCAAACACATCCGTCCATATGTCCATGAGGATACACACGGACTGTTCAATCTGTGAACACAAGAAAAACTTGTTTTGGCCCATTTTACTATGTAAAAAGAATTCAGAGTATCTATAGTGTTGATTGAAGAAAACACATAATTGCAGGATTCTCTCTAGAAAGCCAAGCTCTTATTTTCAATATTGAAGGTATTCATCCAGGTTGAGTCATAGTTTGCTTCCTTAGGGGAACTAGTTTTCTTGCATACATGAGCAGAGAGCCT
>LPNX010201299.1:127067-164279 GCA_001517045.1 Pseudotsuga menziesii
CAATTCTCGTGAATTTTTTTTGGGGGAGGAGGGGGTGTTTAGAAACCTCTCCCAAATGCCTAAAAAAAAATTAGGATACAGTTTCTCCAAGACCATCGCAAGCCAAAACCACCCCTAAAAGGGTGATTTGTTGTAGTGACAGTGGGCAATTTGGTGTCTATCATCTCATCATGCCACATTTTCAAAATTTTTCTTATGTGGTTGTTAACAACTTTTCATGCCAACTTTGAAAATTTGGGTAATGGGACAAACCCTCTACGCTCTATCTAAGCATAGTGACCTATGAGACACTTAAATGCTAATGTGCAGTCAAATACTATATGAACTTTGGATTTGAGGATAAAAAAAGTTAGTTTAAAGTTCTATGACTTAAAAGTCATTTCCATTGTAGTGGGGAAGGGAAACAAGAAATGGAAAAAAGGCCCTTTCTGTGAGATCAAAACACTTAGAACAAGGTCCCTTTGAAAGATGTCGCAACTAGGAGCTCGTGCATGTCTCTTTCTTGCCAATTCCACCAGAATTTTGTTCTCTACTTCCAAATCTATCAATATGCCTCTAATTCCAAACCTATCGAGATTTCTTGAGTTTTCAACTTTTAAATTCACTTCTTAGGATATAAATGTGTGCTTGTGTATATATTTGCATGGTTTTCAAATCATTCATGGATTGTAACGGGAAAAATGCAGGAAAGTGTTATGAATTTGCATTTCTTTAAAGGACTAATATATGGCATCTCCAATGGTACAAAACAAACCTGGATCTCAACTTTCTCAATGACAAGTCTTACTCATGCACCCAATTTCTTTCAGTGGAATTTATTGCACGCCACTCTTAGAGCTAATGTGTATAAAGTTATTCATGGAAATGAATAATGGAACCTATGTTTAAACCATGATTCAAAAGAAGAATTTAAAAACATTGTTGCTTCCAATCAGAGCAAATGAATATCATAAGTAATGAAATGTTGAGTATGTAGCTTTTGTGAATCTTGGAGCTACAAGATATTTCTCGTGACTATACATTCAACATGTTATATATTGGTTGAATCCTTGATATTTGCAAAAAAATATTCCTATATTTTCCTATGAAAAACATTGTACACAAACTGACATTCTTTCATAGTTATGCTTTCTCTCTTTTTAGAATAATTGTCCTTGGAAACTAACAATAAAATAAGCTAATCTACAGAGAAAGGAAAGCAGAATATCAACAATAATGCATAGGAAAATTTATTCTTATTATTGTTTTCTTTAAAGTATAGATTTTGGCTATAAGATGACAAATGTCTCCTCTTCCAAGCAAGAGTGGACTAAATAGCGTGTCACCTCACAATAGTTTAAATTTCGACATTATTAGGTCAAATTATAGCTTTTTTAGGACACTTTATTGTTTTTTTACTAAGCGAATGATCAGTATTTTGGGGAGGGTATACTATCCTTGTATTCCTATGATTTTTTTAATTAAAAACAAGAAATTTGTTGTGCACAAAATGGTGCCTAAGCACCCAAAAGCACCTAAAATTAGGGTTTATGCACCCTTTGGGGCTACTGTTCCCACTCACATGTTGGAAATAACCTAGTTCCTTGGGGCCTATGAGATGAATTCCCTGGCTTTGAATCCGAGATAGGAAATGGTAATCTGAGATAAGTTTGAGTACGCATGGAACCCAACCTAGAGTGAGTTATAGATTACCTGGAGCAAGTCGAAAATATCCCTACATGTCCTCTCGGCTTAGAATATTACAAAATAATTCAAAGAAAATAAAGTTTATATAAAAAATATATGAAAACTCCACACCATAACAATGATAATTGAATAAAGTGCCAAATAGAGAAAACTAACCAATTTAATTTTTGCAAGATCATGAAACAAAATTGCAGTTAACCTAAGTATAAATGATAATTTTAATGGTATTTCATAATTAAGAACATATCCGCAAATAGTTTTAGTAATTCCATTGATCCACTATGCATGTGTAATGGAATCGATGACCTACTCTATGTCTCAATATTACCAACAATATTCCATTCTATTGGAAAATTTCCAATGCCTATACAATCCATTTCTAATCCAATATTCTAGCCTAATTTGTACAAACCATTTTAATGTAATTCATCCTATACAGATATGCACTATTGTCTTTACATGAACAAAGGTGTGTGGTCTAAATAGGATTCTTCTAAAGTGAACTTAAGAATTAAACTTAATTAGATGTTAGAATAGCAATTTTTTTAGTAATTTATCTTCTTTATGGACGGATGTGTGGCCTATATTCCTACTTTGCAGTTTTGCATACTTTGAAATGTCCAATCTATGATGTCTAGTGTATACTAGTGCCTTGCACACCACTCTACCACAATAAGAATCAACACTTACCAATTTTACAATGCAGTTAGAAAGCATAGATTAACATTAATTAGTAAAACGATAATAATGGCAGGATTCCTTAAAAAATAAAGGTTTCAAACCAATTCCAATAGCATACAACATGTTTCTTCAACTTATTTCACTTAGAAAAACATGTTATTGAATACATGTAATCTAGAAGGAAGACAAAGAAAGTAACAAAATTGATGAAAATAATGGTTGATCTTTTTACAACCATATTCTGAGTCTATTATATGGTTGAATAATCTTCTACAACCATATTCTTTATACAACCAATGTCCCCTTGAAATGCATAGGTCCATCTAATCTTAGACACCATGGAATTCTAGAATTCTTAACATAATGGTTGGATATTGTGGAAGCATTCATACTTGGACTTTACACCTCCATGGAGAGGGTTGTCTCAAAGAGACTAGGGTTTTCGAGAAGCTCAGAAAAAAATTAATAAAAATAATGGTTGATCAACCATATATTTTTCTATTATAGTTAAGCTTCTTATGATCATGATGATGGGTGGAGTTTCCACCTGAAACATGTAGGTCCATCTAATCTCTACACAGTGGAATTCCATAATTCTTAACACAAAAGTATCAAAACATTGAAGATGTATTGATTTGTTTGAAAATTAACATGTTAGTTTCAAAGTCGATTAGTCCATAGTCTAGGTAGGGATGGAATTCATAAAGCTAATGAGTTAGACAACCTGTACTAGCAAACCTAGATCCTTATGCATACACCAACCACCCTTCTTAACAATGGTTGCAGACCCATTCAAAGACTGAAACAAAGCACCAACCACAATCAGGTTCATGAGTGCCAACTACCCCAAAGGTTCGTGATAGTGGAAGTAGTTTAAAAATATGGAAACCAAAACCAAACCAAAATACCCATGTGAAAACAATGCTTGTATATTACCTTTGCTAGAAATATTGCTTGTATATTACCTTTGCTAGAAATATTGCTTGATAGGTAACTTCAAAAATTTCCCCGCCATCTCAATGAATGGCCTATCCTATGTGTCTCCATGAAAAAATCAACTGCCAAGAAAAGCCTCATCCTTCTTAGGACTCTATAATCTTTGAAAGTTGAATTGTCACCCGCCATTTGAATCAACTAACCCATTGAACATTGCATTACCATTATTGCTCACACTTGTTTGCATGGATTGTTATTATTTATCACACGAGGAGAACGACAACCACCCTGCANATTGTCCCCCGCCATTTGAATCAACTAACCCATTGAACATTGCATTACCATTATTGCTCACACTTGTTTGCATGGATTGTTATTATTTATCACACGAGGAGAACGACAACCACCCTGCAACACAACATTTAATGTTGCAGCTAGTTGTTGGATCTGATTCAACAATCAAATCCAAGGTGCACCTCCATGCAACCGCAACATTAAATAATGTGTTGCGTGGTGGTTAATGTTTGCCATCACACCACTCCCATAGTGCATTGCACCCATAGCCATTTATTGGAAACACCTCAATACTCATGAGCCCTAATCCCCATTGGTTCTCCAGACTCTATGAGCAATGAATGCCAAATTACCATCCACTATTTTAATCAATTAAAATATTGAATATCAATCACTCACCTTGCTTCCAATGCCTTTAACCTCTATTTAACCAAAAATTAATCATATAGACTCTACTTGCATCACCACATCAACATATATGTCCCCTCCAAGGAATATAATTAATGTGAAATCCATTATATTTTAATAAATGTGAAATATTTACATTAATCAATTTAGGTTTTAAATTTATAATATAATTAGAATTAAACTAAGTAATTTAATAATAAAAAATAAAAAATTGATTTTCAATTGAGTAATTTGTTTTTTTAAATATTACTATTTGATGCATGTCATTTATTCCTTTGGTCCATCTAAGCAAAGTTTCTCAAAGAGTATCATTTTATAGTGGTTTTTATTTTAATTTATATCACTAGTATTCTCATGGTAAGTGTTGAAAAAAAGAGTTTCCAAATTGCAAGTCTTTTAAGTCTTTTAATCAAGATTTACACACATGGTAAGTCGGTAAGTCTTGAAAAAAAGAGTTTCCAAATTGCAAGTCTTTTAAGTCTTCTAATCAAGATTTAGACAGTAAAAGATCCATGCAAGTCTTTTTAAGTCTTCAGTCAAGATTTATAGTAAAAGATCCCACCTAGAAAAAAATACAGAAAAGTGTTAAAGGCCTCGTAAACGTTATTAAGATCATTCATTCCAAGGTAAAATAAATATTGCTCCCCCAACAGACGAGGCTTTCTCGCCGTATCAACTCCCAGCGCTCCTGCCGTTCCGTTGCTTTGAAACTCAACCGTTCGCAGTAACCCTAAGACCGGTCCATTGCCTTCCCAGCGCTCGTGGGGTCCTGCATTTAAAATAAAGAAGCCTATCTGCGTTAATAACATTGGGCTCCGCATCGTTTTGCCATATCTTCTCCTTGGAGCTTTTCTTCGTTTTCTGTTCTTCAAAAGAAAAGAGATTTCGGACTCCCGAGTGATCTATCTGCACTTATATTTCTTGTAGTTTTCACTGTAAGTAAATTCATTCAATGGAAACGTGGAGAGAGATGCAGGAAAAGATTGATTCTTTTGTTGAAATAGTGGGGGAATACAGTTACAGGGCGCGGCAGTTTTTAGGGGCAACCGACTGGAACCTAATGGAAGCAATACAACTATTCTATGCTCAATCTGATGATAATCCTTATGATAATGAATATATACAATCTAGAGATCAAACTAATTCTAATTTTTCCGGGGGTTTCTCGAATGGTGACGATGAGATCAGAAATGGATTGGAAGCACTTTATCCCCCACCTTTCGAATTGGTGTTCAAAGGCAGTTTTGAGCAGGCAAGACTTGAAGCTTTGAGGCAAGAGAAATGGCTTATCGTAAATATACAATCCACCAAAGAGTTCAGCTCTTACATGCTTAATAGTGACACATGGGCCAACGAAGCTGTGAAGGAAACCCTAATTGCAAAATTCATTTTCTGGCAGATTTATTACGACAACGAAGAAGGAAGAAAGCTGTGCAGCGACTACAATTTGACAGGGATGCCATCAATTCTTGTTATTGATTCTTTCACTGGAGAAGCAGAGCAAGTTTGGACCGGCATGATCAAGCCAGAGCGATTGCTAGATGACTTGTTACCTTATATAAATAAATGCCCCATGGAATTTAGCCCTCCAGGGTGGAGGGCCGCATCAAATTTTATTGAAACTGAACAAGTAGAACGAGAAGCTTTGGACATCAAACAAGATGATCCTGAGAAAGTAGAAGAATATGATCCTGAGCAAGTAGAACAAGATAATCCTGAGCAAGTTGAAGAAGATGATCCTGAGCAAGTAGAACAAGATGATCCTGAGGAAGTTGAAGAAGATGATCCTAAGCAAGTCGAACAAGATTATCCTGAGCAAGTTGAAGAAGATGATCCTGAGAAAGTAGAAGAAGATGATCGTGAGCAAGATATTTTGGCTGCCTCTGCTTCTTTGGACATCAAAGAAGATGATCCAGAAAACGTAGGAGAAAATGTTTTGGCTTCCTCTGCTTCTTTGGACATCAAAGAAGATGATCCAGAAAACGTGGAAATAAATTTTTTGGCCGCCTCTGCTTCTTTGGACATCAAAGAAGATGATCCAGAAAAAACTAGTGAAACGAAATAAATGTCTTGGCTGCCTCTGCTTCTTTGGACATCAAAGAAGATGATCCAGAAAAAAATAGTGAAACGAAATAAATGTTTTGGCTGCCTCTGCTTCTTTGGCTTCTTTGGACATCAAAGAAGATGATCCAAAAAAATAGTGAAACATGATAAACGAGCTGTGAATATTGGTTGAATTTTTCTTTTGGATTTGTTCTCGTAAAAGTCATCTGCTGTGTTGGTTTTCTGTCTATTAATGTTGTCTCTATATTGGAGATTCTTCGTGATAAATTCAATGAGAGGTGTTTACTATATGAGGAAAAATATTCATGAGCATTTTGTTTATATTCTTAATATGTCTACTTTTCATGAATATTTATACCTGCCAAGGCAGTGTCATCGATCTAGTCATTTTTTTTACTTTCTATTAATTTTTATGGCAGGCATATTGTAATAAATCTAGTAAATCTTTTTTTACTAATTTAATTTGTTCTCTTCAAAATTCTAAGAAAAAATTATATTAATTATATTTATTTTTTAAATAAAAAATAATATTCAAATTTCTAAAATATAAATCTGGTTAGCTCTGAACACCACCATTTTTTATAATCAAAGACAACTCCTTGGCAAGTTGCTGCCAAAGCTAAGGCCCTGCTCCTAGAGATGATAAGGAGCAAGTGGAAAGAATTGGACACCCCTGTAGATCATCTTTGGCTTGGTTCCTTAAAAGCTTGAAAAAAGATTAATATTGGTAAGCGCCCAGCTTCCAATCTAGCTTGGATTCTCACACTTTCGGATATGGATTTCCAGAACTGGTTGAAACTTCAAAATATTGCAACCATTTGTTTCGACTGAGGTTTCAAAGGGAACCCCGAAGTCGCTGGAGCAGGCGGTGCAATCTTCTCTTTTGAAGGAACTCTTGATATTAGTTTTAGCTGGGGATTAAACTACTGTACAAATAATCATGCTGAAGTAATTACTCTTTTCAAGGTTCCCAGTTGGCTATGGCAGAGGGAATCACTCGGGTCCAAATATTTGGGGATTCACAAGTGTTGATCAAAATTTTGCACTCAAGTAATCATTTTGGCAATGTTATTCTCAATATGACATTAAATCGGATAAGAAGAGCTCTACAATGCTTCTCCAAGACCTAAATCTATCACATTCTGTTTGGATAAGTCATGCCCACCAAATGAGTGATAGGCAAAATGATAAGGGAGTGGGAGTTAAAGAGTCGGATGTTCACCACGCTCACCAAATGAGTGATAGGCAAAATGATAAGGTAGTGGGAGTTAAAGAGTCGGATGTTCACCACTTAAAGTTTTTAGCTCACTTGTCAGTCAAACTAAAGAGCCCATTGAACACCCACATAAAACGCAGAAAGACCTCAAGGCCCACACCTATCAAGGAGACAAATGTGACCCAAGTAACATTTGTGGAGGAGACAAATGTGACCCAAGTAACATCTGTCCGGGAGACAGGTGTAAACTGGATGGCACCTGTTCGAAAGACAGAGACAGACGTGACCCAGGTCACACCTATGGAAGGTTTTGCATGACCTAGGTCACAGAAAAAAGCGCCACAGGTGCTACTTCGACCAGAATGGAAAACATTTGTTGAACATGGTCTCACTGGGACTTTTTGGAGAAACGTTTTTCAATTGAAATCCTTTTATGGATATGTGCATTTAGCCAGTTATGAATGATCTCATCGGTTAGCTGGGAGACCCAATCCATCTGAATCTTATAATTGTTTTTTTACTACATTTGGATTCAGCTAAACCACAAAAAAAAACATTAAAATTCAGCACTGGAGCACGGACGACCCGCATATGTGGAGGTAGGCTCTCTTTTGGTCATTTTAGGAGCTCTTCTGTTTTAGTGTTTTAATGGACAACTGGCACAGTCTATTGGCAAGCTGGCTAATAAGGGTTGTAAGCTAGATCGTGACCTTCTAATCTAAATGATGAACCTAGGACCCTCCACCCCATTCCATGAACTGAAATTTATGCTCCTAGAGACTTTGTTTTAGTATGGCTGAAATTGTAAGCCTCCTCGCCATGAATTTTTCCTCATTTGTTTTCACAGGATATGGGTTTATGTAATTCTGAATTATGATCAATTTATTATTAACTTTAGTTAAAAAAAAATAATATGACTAATTTTAGGTGGTTTAAAATTTAATTGTCAGATATAAATAAATAAATATATAGATAGATGTTTTTATTTTAGATTTGGGTGGATTACGGCTTATATTTTTTCATCAATGGACGACGATGAGACAAGTGTACTATGAAGATTGATTCAAGATTGATTTTAAGAAAGTCAAAATTCCAAATAAATAATTATAAAAAAAATTGGAAAAAAAGAACTTGTAACTAGCTGATGAATGGATATCTGATAGCAATGCATGGATAACTCAGACTTAAACTTATTTAACTAGTAGAATATGAGGAAAGAAAAATTCAAACTGTCTTCCATTTCATAACTATCTTTAAACCATTTGATCTCTATGGATGTCATCCAACAACAAACTATATAAATATAAAATTAAAAAAAACATATAATTGACATGTTATCCAATTTTAATGCTTTAATCTGGTCGTCGAGCCACACATCGTCTATCGTCCTATTATCATCCTCTGTCCGTGGCAATCAAACAATGAAGAAAATTGTAGAAGCTACCAAATCATTCTGGGTTGAAATAATTGAGCGTAAACACACGCTTTTCAATCAAAATCTCATTTTTGTGTCCTACTTAAATATGTATTCATCCATTCTATTCTTAACTGACCGGAGTTGTTTGGTGCGAAGTTGAGCAGTTTCCCCATTTAAATCCAATGGTCCACGTTTTCTTGTATACGTGGTGAGTACATTACCAAATCGTAAATACTTTTTTGTGTCTACATAATTATTATTTTCAATAACTAAATGTTACAAGCAATTGCCCAAAGGTGTAATGGTAAGTAGAATTGGAGAAAAAAATTCAAAGAGTAAAGTAGATGTGATAAAGTGAAAAAATAAAATAAAATAGATATTTGGGAAACTCAATGTATCAAAAATCCAATTCTCCACTTCATTTCTTGGTCTTGAATTACTTGAGCAATAAAGGTCTTTTCAAGGGTTCTTACATCATCATGGCTTGCATTGTTTTACTATCCTTATTTTGATTTCATCGAGTGTGGACTTTTTTTTTAACTTGCTAGCCATTCATGCTTGGTGATTGATTATGTCCCCTCCATAATACTTCGAGCAAAGGACTATGATGGACCTTGAATCCCTCTCTAAATTTTGTTAGAACCTATCTTAGATTTAAATCCATCAATATGAGGTAAGAAAGGTCAACATCCTTTTGCAAACAAAATCATGTGCTTCCCCATTCACTGAAAAAATTGGCTTCTTTATTAGACTCTTCATTGTGAATGAACCCTACCTTACCTCTTTCAAAAATAGAGCCTTGATTAGAATTGAAGATGGTCCTTGAAGGGGTTATAGAAAAGTCAACTTCAACACAACTCCAACGTAAATAAAACGAGCTCTAATTCTACCCAGAGTAGTAAAAGGAACAACCATGGAACTCAAAGACATATCTTTCTTAGGAAATATTTAAATATGCTCTCTCCGTGTTCATGTCTGAAACAAATTTCTTAGAGTTTTTATTCTCCTATTGATGCAAAACCATCATTACTATAGGTAATGGAGTGAATGGTAGACTATTTGATGGATGTAGGGAGCAGGATAAGGTAATCTCCTTCGTCCTTCCTTGTTCATCATACACTCATCACAATTCCTCTACCTTGCAAATTGTGTCTTGAAGAAACAAGCATCCCACCTTCCCTTAATACACTTCGATAGCGTCAAGGATCAAATTAACCTATTTGTGTGGTTTCTTGCATAAAAATCAAAATTGAGTCGAAGCCGTGGTGCAATCGTCGGCATGGCCATTGCAGCAGGTGGGGTGATTCTTGCAATCATTGGAATAGGGTTTTATGCAGGAGATTAAATAATTAATTATTAATAAATGCATTATACCAATACCAATATTGTATGTTATAGTTTGTATTTTTCTTTGTATTGGTAATGGCTTAGAATGATTACGGGGTATTAATGCATTATTTTTATACCATTGTATTGGAAGAAATATTGATAATGTATGTTATAGTTTGTTTTTTTATTTGTATTGGTAATGGCTTAGAATGATTAAAGTGTAGTAATGCATTATTTTTATACCATTATATTGGAAGAAATATCGATATTGTTATAGTTTGTTTTTTTCTTTGTATTTGGTAATGGCTTAGAATGATTAAGACTTATTAATGCATTATTTTTATACCATTATATAAGTGAGCATGTGTTTAGTTTCATAACCATTTATAGACTCTAAATTGGAACTATTCCAAGGAGGAGATTTTCTTTCAAAACAACTTTAAGGTGGTATAAGGAAATTCCATTTGATTTTAATATGAATGCTTTTTTATTTACATATATAAAGATGATAATTTTGTATTTGATTTTAATGTGACTGCTTTT
Source organism: Pseudotsuga menziesii (assembly GCA_001517045.1). Taxonomy (NCBI): domain Eukaryota; kingdom Viridiplantae; phylum Streptophyta; class Pinopsida; order Pinales; family Pinaceae; genus Pseudotsuga; species Pseudotsuga menziesii. Next base: position 137,642 of record LPNX010201299.1, read on the forward strand.
TAATTTATGAATGTTTTTAAATTATATATCTTATTAAAATTTTTAACAAACATAATGAGTTTTATAAGTAATTAATCTTTTTTAACTATTTACATTATTAAATATTAGTTAAAAAAAATTATCGCCTTTAAAACAATTAACCATTATATTTCTAAATGCTACCACTTTTTAAAAAATTTACAGCATCAGTCATGTTAATTTCATAACTCTGCGCTACATAAATAGTTCAATCCCATAATATTTTCTCTGGAATGAGTTGCTGGAAACATGATATTTCTAAATGCTACCACTTTAAAAAAAATTACAGCCTCCATCATTTTAATTTCAGAACTCTGCACTACATAAATAGTTCAACCCCTTACGATTTTCTCCGGAATGAGTTGCTAGAAACATGATCGAAAGGAACTCCTACGCCTGGCATGGTTTAGGACGAGCTTGTAACTCCATGAGGCCAAGTTTTGAATATCCCTGTATTTTTCTTTTTCCCATGAGTCTAGGTTTTCTTCTCCGTCTGTTGATATTGATGGTGAGGGTAATAGAATTTGTTTTCATTCATTTTCCTGTCCATGTGTTGAGTAGCGTCAACTTCTTTAATTCTGTGCTTGGATGCCCATGCATTGCAATCCTATCAACGGCCTTAATTTAATCTTATCAGCCGTAGTAATTATGTTGGTTGTAGGTTTGCTTCATGTACAGAATGAGCTAAATCGATGGATTGCGCTGATTCCACTTATTTTCTTATTTTAAAAAGGAAATAAGCAATATGTCATATACTATTTGACACATGTTATTCATGCAACAAATGTGACATGACATAAGAGTTATTTAACGTTAGGATGATATTCATTAATTAATATAGGTGGCAACATTCACAAGAAAATTCAATGCTAGTTGCCTCCTTTCGAACGTTTAATCTTCCAGCTCTTTCTTTTATTATATTTTGACAACCAAGTATTCAAAAAAGCACAAAATAAATTCTGTAAAATCTCTGTTGTCACTGCAATTTGAGAATTACTGGGTTAGGTTCAAGTTGCTTTATAATCTAGGGTTTTTATAATAAAAAACCTGAAAGAAGAAATCCATAAGATTTGGAAGTCCCGAGGCTAGGCGTCTGTGATTCAATATCAGTTCGATTTCGAAGTTGAGAATGTGTTGGTTTTACGTTAACCAGTTCAAAGAATCATGAAAATTGTAAGCCATGGAGTCTATTTTCCTAATGGGTAGGCTATTCCATCATTTTGTAGAGATTTTGTAGTGGGTTTATTATCCTTCATTATCCACAAACATAGTAACTAATTACATCTATGTATTTTCAACAAATTTATAGGTTTGAAGTAGATCTGTTAAAGAAATTTTCCATGAGTTTGTCTATGAGCAATCCCTTCCGAGGGAAATTTCAACAGGTAGATATGAGTTTGGATGGGGAGCCTCACCAAATGAAGCCATAAGTTAAAAAACCACCAAGCACAACTATGCCACCACAACCATAAGTCCTACCCTGATGGAGCGCCTTATATACTGGATAGACTTTCCCTTGGGAGGGGAGCCTGTCAAATGGGCATCATCCAATCTCTCATCCAATGGTGCCCATTTGATAGGCTCCCCTCCCCAGGGAAAGTCTGTCCAATAAATAAGTTTCACCCTACCCTGATAGCCATTGTTGTAATTCTAGGCAACATTTCACTGATGGTAAGTTACTATAAGATTTATTTGTCTTTTTGTTTTGATAGTTGACATATTGGTTTTTTGTTTTTATAACAGACATATTGATTGTGATTAGTGTCCATATAACTAGAGGGAAAGTGGTGGATGTGATAGTTGCGTTGTGTAGTATGTGTCATCCACCGACGATGGCCCAAATGCCTTCTGGAAATAGCATAAAAAAGCTGAAAACAGCCAGCCTGCCTTTAATACCCTCTTTTATCAAGGCTGATATTCGGGGAGTTTTTGGTTGTGTGTTTTGTGAATTTGGACCGGATTTTATTGTGTTTGATGAGGCTGATATTGGGGGAGTTTTTGGTAGTGTGTTTTGTGACTTTGGAACCGAGTTTAGTGTGTTTGATGCGAATGACGAGGAGGCACAGACAAGCATCATTGCTTCTATTATCATTGATGGATGGGGATTTTTTTGTTTTCTTTGAACTTAAAGAAGGTATGACTGAGCTCAACGATGGCAAGCCAAGGAAAGTTATGAATGTCAGACCATATTCTTAAAATTTAAGCCACTGAAGGAAGCACTTGAAAATCATGGCGAGCTTCTTCTCAGTGATTTCTCCAAGTTTGACCACCCTCCACTTTTATATTTGGCTTTCAGAGCTTTAGATAAATTCATTCATCAATTTGGGCGTTTCCCTTGTGCTACTTCAGAGGATGATTCCAATAGATTCATTGATGTAGCAAGGGATTTAAATGACAACAATGACTTCCTGATTATGTTGGATGCCAATGCCATTGATGAAAATGTAAATGTATTCAATCATTTTGCAAGTGTTTCCTATGCAGTGATGAATCCCATGGAAGCCATGTTTGGTGGAATCATTGGGCAGGAGATTGTGAAAGTTTGTTCTGGCAAGTTTCATCCGATTTTCCAGGTTTTTACGACGAAACCTTCAAAGAGAGTAGCCACTTAAATAACAAATCATAGCATGAAAAGATTTCAAATTGGTTTAGTAGCAAGCAGAGCATAGCATGAAAAGATTTCACATTTTTGCAAAACAAAAAACCACAAACAACTATAAGTTACAGATAATGGAGCGAAGGGAAACTTCATCTGCAGAAAATGGTAGATTTCTCAGGTGAAAGAGTTCGGTGTGTTGGTGGTGGTTTTGCTGGCTAGAAGTGGAGAGACATAGGTGGTGGTTTTGTTGGCAACGAGAAGTGGTGATGTCGATGGTGGTTTTCCTAGCGAGAAGTGGTGAGACATAGGAATGTTTAATTACAGAAAGTAGAAAAACATGACAGATTTCTATTTGATGAAGGGACACCCAATCTCGCAACGGTGGCCAAAAACTGACCTCAGAGAAGAACATCTTAGACGTAATTATTATTATTTTCAATAAATAATGCAATACTAACTTGACTTGAGAAATGGAACATGTAAATAAAATTGATAAAAAGTGAAAGTAAAAGTTGGATGTTAAAAAATATTATTAAATTAAATTAATAAAAAGGTGAAGTAATGGTTGAATTTTAAATTAAAAATTGAAACTGTCATATTATTTAACTAAACATTTTTGGTACATAACATATATTTAGTATGTTTTTTATATTAAATTAATGTATTATGATGATGATGATTAACCCAATGAGACTAACTTTGGTCTAAACGCCAAGAAGCTTTCCAAGATCACTATAATTTTGGAAAGTTAGGAGGTTATAAAGGTTTGTATTGTGACAAATGCTATGAAACTCACATCTAATGTGGATGTAAGCAAGGCTCTAAGAGAAAGTGATTTTCATCATCAACGCTCATAGACTCACACCAATGGAGTTTTAGGAATAGACCAACACCCTCTTTGGCTATGGAGTTCATGAGAGTTTGTTATAATCTTGGTTATATTAATTTTCTTAGGTCAGTTAGTTACTGGTGAGAGAGATACTTCTATTCTTCCAAGTTAGGATTAATGACCTAGTTATAGTATATTATATATTATAATATATAATATTAGTTAAAATATTTTGTTTAAATCATTATTAAAGTTATTATCTAATTATGTTGATAGGCATTTAGATATTATTTGAGATTTTGGACTTTTTTTAGTAGATCAACAAGATTAACCTGAGTGTAACAAGTGTAAGTTGAGATTCATTTCATGTGGTTGTATCTTGTTATGCTTAAATGTATCTTGATAAAGATTTAAATAAGTTTCAATTAAGGGGATAACTTTTTTTTGTGTGTGTTTACTAATTGTTTTGATTTTTTTGTTATATCATAACTAGATAACTAATCTATTAATTAGATTAATGCCTAGTCTTCGTTTAACAACAAAAGTGGCTTGTTTGTCACAAACTAGTGAAATTCATAAATAACTAAAAAAAATATGTTTATAATTACCTTTCTTACTCATCAAAATTGTCCTTCTTAGTCGTAAAATAATTCTTCTTTGTTTGCATGGACGAGATTAACTAAATCTTTTTAATCATTTGACGACAGGTTTATCGTTCGGTCAGTATGGCTTCCTATTGTAATGACAACTTGGTCGCAACCTTTTCCAAGGTGATGTTAAGGTTTAAAGTCATTAAAATTTTGGTTTGCTTATCTAGGAATTAGTCCTAGACTTTTGGACCTAGACCTAACTACACTTGTTATATATAAAGGATATGTGTTTGAGCTTGTGTTTAAACCTACCTTACATACGACCTTGGCATATGTTGGTATATATAAATTTATTTAAATCCTTGTAGCTTGTAAGCGATGATGGAAAGTTATATGGTGACCATGTTATAAGTTTTAATCCATGGTTTGGCTTACGACCTTGGGAGGCACAAGGTGGATGCTAGTTGTGAGGATTTAAATGAGGTTTTATTGGTGTGTTTTAAATTTATTGTCATAAATCCTGGTTGCGAGTTGAAATCACAACCAAGATTAATGATGACAAGGTTTCCTCGCTTTTGTTTTTGGGAGAGGGTTGATCCTGACCCTCCACTTGTCCCATATACAACTTATGTTGTTGAAGGGGTTTTGTAGGGTTTTAATGACCTCACTCAATTGGTCGTGAGGGTTCTTGTATGGTTTATTGTTAATGGTTTGATGGAGGTTTTTCTTAGTTGCACTATGGAATACATTTCAACCACGCTTGTCCATTGGGATATGCAATAGTTTGTTTGGTTTAACATTGCAATTTTGGGGTTGATTAAAAGTTTTATGTTACTTGTTTAATGGTTGTATGAATGCCATTTTTCCTCTGCACAGTCTCAACCATCCTTTATTCTCTTTGTATGGTTAAGTAGAAAAGGTGGGTGCTTTCCTTCAATTTCTGGAAGAGGCTTCTCAAACCCGCAAGGTTTTATGGTAGGTAAGAAGTTAAAATATCAGTTTTTAAAACTTTATTTCATTAATGAGTTTTTTGTAGCGTTAAGGAGATCTAACTTAGTTTTTATTTGTTTGCGCAGGAGAGAGGAAGATAGGGAAATCAGGAGGAGCAAACCCCTATCCCTCTGCGTGTGTAATGAAGGTAAAATCCTCAACCTACAAGAACTAGTTTAAATGAAATTTGGATTTCACATTATGGAAGAAAAAATATGAATACTGCAACTATATTGGTCAAGAGAATCCTCGGTGCCCACGAAAGGGTACCTAAGGTGCTTGGGGTACGATTGGCACTACCTCAATGACCCAAAACATCCTTCAAGGTAGCTTTCTCAAATTTTCAAGGTTAAAAGTTTGTTTATAGTTTGATGAAGTTTTAATGCAATTAGTTTACTTCCCTTGCATGCAGATAAATGAAGACTTGGCATTCAGGCCACGCTAAGTTGGAAACAGGGTTAAATCGTCTCAGGTGTTGTCCTTCTCAGTCTTGAGGTGAGAATCCCCAACCTTGACTATGTTCATTAAAAATTTGATAAAACAACTAACGGTAATATGCACTAGCGCCAATGATTTTTGTGCACGTAAGCCACGGTGCAACTATCCTCACTGTGCACTAGATTGATGCAACAACTTCGAGGTATGCCACCATTTGATTGTATGTGTGTTTGCAAAAACCAAGGTTACTCTTTTTTTGATGTATTGGGGAAGGAGAGGGCTTCATTGCCTCTATCTCTTAAGATAAGTTCAAAATTTTAGTAATTGGTTGGGTCTGTAGTTTGGTTTGATTCTAATACGATTTGGCCAAAAAATTGTTTGTAAAAGTGATTTGGATGATTGGTAACCAACCATCATGGATTTTACTGGTTGGTATTTAATTTTGTATAACAAACTTCATATATGAATCCGATTTAGTGGATAATATTAATTCTGTAGTTATAATTCCTGGATTTTGACTCTATTTGATTATTGCTACATTTGGAAACTCATATTTGTGAACTAGACGTTTTAGTTTGATTTGTTATTTAAATGTTGTGTTTGTAACTGTTTGATGAAACTTGATCTCTTGGTTCTATTTTAATTAATTATTTAACTTAGATCTGTCCATTCCACGTTTCATTGTTTCACAAGGAGTTGAATTGTGGGAAGGAAGAAACTATAGAAGTGATGTGCATATCGAGTGAAGGAGATTAAGCCTGGTGAAGTGCGGATGAAGGTCGATTGATCGATCTTGTGATCAATCAATATGAGATTGCATAGATTACATTTGGTTCATTTGATAGATATTTGGATGATCAAAATTAAATGAGATAATATGGATCGATGACAGGGAAAGAATTCATGAAGTGAACCTGCACGGGATATAAAAGATCCGCAAAGTTAAAGGGAAGTTTTGCACTTTATCACAGATCAACGAATAGGGAAGAAACCACAAGAGATTGATGGTTCATTCATCGTTCCACCATTAGAATGTGTGCGAAGGTTAGCTCAAAGAGGTCAACAACTCAGATCGTGATCAACATTAGATCAACGATCAGAGACGATTCTGCAGTTGGAAAATGCGAGGAGGATAATATAGAGCTTGGATTCTAAAATCCCAAATAAGCACACTTCGGTTATTGAAGCTCCATTGTTGATCTAAGAGGATCTAGATCCAAATGTCATCAACTACTCCGCTAATTAGAGGTGCAATATTTTTAAAATTGCATTGTAGAATAAAATTTGTGGGAGACGAATTGCGGAAGCAGTTTGAGAAAGAGTCGAAAAACAAATACCCAAGTCGAAATCTGCAATTGCGGAAAGGAGTTTGTGAAATTGGGCTTGCAGAAATAGAGTCACGTAATAGAGTTGGAGAAATATTTGGCTGGGTTAATAGATGTACAGGTTCTTGTTAAATATAGAACTTGACTAAATTTAGTATAGTGTAGTTCGAGACTGGACATAGGGGAGACCTGGCATCACTTCCATATGTTAGGAAACACTCCACTTTGACCCTTCACCTCCTCTTGAAGGGATATATATTAAGCTACTATGAAGCATTATAGGAGGAGAACTTGGAGAGAAAATATACTATAGTGGAATTGTGTCCTATTCTTATGTACTTGAGTATGCATCCCTTTGTCCTTGAAGCAGCCATTAGTTATATTTCCCAAGCTTGCATTGATCTTTCTGAGCTTGCCTTTGTATGGATGATTGAAGTGGTGGAGGCCCAGGTGGAGGGACTCGGTTTCTCGATTTCAATAAGTTGCTGACAGAATTTGTCATCTTTATCTTTGTTCATATTAATAGAAATATCCATTTCTTTTCCATTGCATGTGTAATTATAAATATTTCCTATTTATGGATGTAATTAGTTTAATTATGTATTGGAATATAACATGCTAGATTAGATTCTAATGCTATACATATATCATGCTTGTATATATTGTTGTTGTTGAGGAAAATATGTAGGTATAAGTTTTATTGAAATCTCAATATGGATCTACATCAAACATCTGGAATAAGGTATGCCCCCTTGGTCCCTCAGTGTTAGTTTTGCTTGTATATTTAGCATGATTGGAAATGGGTTTATCTCTAGTGTCATCTTGTCTATTTTGGTCCACCCCAAGCCATAGGAGATCTTCTCTATAACAGCTATTATTTGGAGTTTGTTTCACTCTTGATGTGCTTCCTGGTGTAACTTGATCTGTGAATTTTTGCCGCATATACTTGTGCTAGAACATGTCTCACATTCCTAGGAGTGGTAGGAATTGTGACATTTTGGTTTGCATGTTGTTTTTTAACCACATATTCTATCATATCATCATGTATGATGGGACCTTTAATTTTTACATTCTTCTCTACAGTTCCATCCCATGCTTAGTTTTCAACAAATTGAACAAATTAAAATATTGGTATTCCTAATAAAATATTCTGAAAATGGTCACATCTAATTGACCAAATAAATGAATAAATGCACTACCAAATAAATGACTAAATATATTACCAAATAACAACAAATAATGACCAAATAAAAGATTAAATATATGACCAAACAAATGACCAAATATCAACAACTAATGAACAAATAAATGACTAAATATATGGCCAATGCATGAAGCAATTCAAGAAATTTATGACCAAGTGATAAATGACCATTTTGGTTGGGTGATAAGTGACTGCTAATTTATGATTAGTGGATGGAATACTTATCACCCATTTTGTACTAGTGGATGGAAAACTGCTAGTAGGGTGATCTTTCCTACAAATTCCATAAATTTCTATTCTATTTAGTGGGAAATCCCTAAGAGGGTGTTTTTTCCTGCACTTGAGAAAAAGGTAGCCAATTCTTTCTTTAAATATGCTTGTTTTTTCTTTACCTACATTGAACCAAATTAGATGCCAAATAAATTAAAATATTTGATTTAAAATTATCCAACAAGTTATCTAGTTCTACATGTGTGACTTCACCTACAATTGTTCTTCTATCACTAAGCATGTATTCCCAAATGTTCTTTCATGCTTTCATTGTCCCTCTTTAATAGCTTCTACATAGCTTCTACATAGCTCACATATTTAATCATAACCAACCATTGAAATGTCCCCCTTACTCAAAAGGTTTAGGATGTCGACATACTCCTCTCTCAATCCTCTCATTAAGATTGTTCTCAAGGCCTCATTATACAAGTTGTTGTGTTTGTATATCTATGAATTGTAATGGAATATATTGGCATAGTCCTCCTTATTTTCCTCTTCTCTTTGAGTCATTTTGAATATCTCTTCCTGAACATCCTTAGCCATGCCTTAGCCTTACAATAGTCACCATAATTTTGAAGGAATACCCTCTTCATGTCATCCCATGTATGTGTGGTTTGTACTCTAAGTTCCATAAACCATTGCAGTGTTTAACTCTTGGGTGTAGTAGGAAACTGTTTCAATTTTTTTGCACTAGAAAGATAGTCATAAATTTGACACAAGACATTGAATTCAAAGGGGAAAGTGTTTGGAACTTCTATGGCCGACCCATGAAAAGTATGTAGAGATGAAAGGGGCACATTATTTATTGGTGGATCTTGACTGAGCTCCCCATTTGGAAAATCAAAGGTTACATTGGATCCATCTTCATTATATAGCATAGTTTCCTATGAAGAATCTATGTTTCCAAATATGTTTGAGAAGAAAAGATGCCCACTAGCCCTTGATTCTTGCAATGTAATGGAGTGTGTTGGTTCATGAACAAGGTTGTCGTGAATTTCAAGTTCTATATTATTGTGCCCACTAATCATTTCATCTTTGCGCTCTTTCCCTTATACAAGAGGAAAACACTCCACTACAATTGATGCAAATGATTCAGTTTATGCACAATGTTCCAAAATTCTTAGTGGAGGGATTCCTTGTCCTTGAGTATTCAATCTCCCACCTAGCTTGATTCCACCTACAAAATGGTTAGTATTGGGGGTGTTTTTTCTATACCATGTGTTCTAATATTTATCGTATAACTAATGCAAACTATATATCATGAACATAGTAGAATGGAAACTCACCTTCAACACTTTGAATCATTTGCACAGGTTATTACCTCTCATCTTACTATTTGTTTTCCTTGAATTCGAGAAACTATAAGAAAATATATGCTACTACTAACCAATGTCAAATGTACAATTTCAACTTCAATAAATCCTTGGAAAGCAAACCAACATGTTGGATAATCTAATTTTTCTTTTACAAACAGTTAAATTACCAAATAAATAATTATAAACAAGGGATCGTTGGTTATTTCAATTTATTGGTAAAAGTATATGCAGGATATAGGTTCCCTTTCAAAATTGGTTTCTAATCATGAAGTGTAGTACATGGAAAAGAAAGAATAACCCAAATATTTATAATAGTCAATTATCACTAAATCACACAACTGGGGCATATACTTTTCTTAAATCAGATTAACACAATAATCACAAGTTGTTAAGATTTTAGAAATGACAATGACAATAAATTATCAGGAACAACAAATGAATGGTAGTAGTAAATTAACAGTAGCATCAATATAATTTTCATTACACAAAGAAACACACATCTAAGATAACAAAATAAAACACTCAGAACTTGTTTCAGAAGAGTGATCTTCCTCCTTGAAACAAATTGCCTCAAAGAACCTCAAAAAAATGGTCTACAAAAGATTGTAAAACTAGCTAGAGATTGTTATTAAATGAAATATTTTCTTCATAGTTCTTGCACAAATATTCACAACCTTAATCAATCAAACTTTGAACTCCCTCTCCCAAAGAGAGGTTGTGTTTTTATATATACAATGGGTGTTTGATAATAGGAACAAGATCCAGGAATTTAATTGAGAATCTATCAATTCTCAAGTTGTTCCAACGAAATACATTTTCAAGAAAAATACACCTCATTTTAGCACAATACAGTAATCATTTGTTTTGTACAACCGTATGTTAACTCTTATGGTTGTTCTGGAGATCATCCAAATCTTTAATGACCAGGATTAGAAAATAGGGGATCACGATTCCATAAAGGATAAAATCCTGGGACCAGACGGGTGGACTATCGAGTTTTTCTTGGATGCCTATGACACCATTGATCGTGACCTTCTTCAACTAGTTGAAGAAGCTATGGTAAATGGCCACCTACATCCTCCACTTAACACAACCTTCTTAGCCCTTATTCCAAAAAAATATAATCTGAATAGTATGGAATATTTTAGGCCTAATTCTCTATGCAACATCACTTACAAAGTGGTTACAAAGGTGATTGCACAAAGACTGAAGAAGGTTCTCTCCAAACTCATCTCGACTAAACAGTTTGATTTTTTGGAGAATAGACAAATTCACGAAGCAATCAGAGTGGCCCAAGAAGGTATGCATACTAGTGCAAAAATACAAAATTCCAAAGGGTCAATTCTAAAGATTGATCTCTCAAAGGCTTTTGATAGGGTAAGCTATATATACCTTAGATTACTCCTTACTCATCTGGGATTTAACTAATCCTTCATAAAATGGATTTTTTTTGCATCACCACTACATCTTTTGTTGTCCCCATCAATGGTTCATCCTCCCCATTTTTTCACTCTGAAAGGAGCCTTCGACAAGGGTGACCACTCTCCCCTCTTCTTTTCCTTTTGGTCGTAGAAGGGGTAAGCAGAGCCATCTTGGATGCAAAAAGAAGAGTCTTATTTGAAGGAATCAAGATAGATACAAACCTAACTATCACACACCTCCCTTTTGTAGACGATATTCTCATTTTTTGCAATGGATCAATCAGAGAGGCAGAAAAGCTCTCAGAAATCCTACTCCTTTTTTGCAAAGCCACAGGGACGCAGTTAAATACTCAAAAATCCACTATTACTACTTTTAATCTGGAAGATGATATCATCAGGGAACTCCTGCAACTCTTCCCCTTCAATATCTATACTTTAGATGAAGGACTCAAGTTTATAGGATTTAGGCTCAAGCCAAATTACTACAAGAAGGAAGATTGGAATTGGCTTCTGGAAAAACTGGATTGCAGAGTAAATATTTGGTGCAATAGATGGATTTTGAGAGCGGGTAGGTTAATTCTAGTCAAATATATTCTTGAATCCATCCCTATTTACTGGATGGATTTATCTTGGATCCCAAAATTAATTTTGGAGAAATCCCAAAAAAATTGCTCAAAATTCCTATGGACAGGGAATAAGGAACAAAATGTTCTTCCCTGGGTAGATGGGATCAAGTTGCTAGGCCTAAATACATGGGAGGGTGGGGTCTCAAAAACTCCACTCTATTTTCAAAAGATTTAGCAGCAAAAGTAGGCTGGAGGCTTATATCAACAAACAACTTATGGATAGAGGTGATCCTTCATAAGTACATTGCCTTGGTTCCATTATGCGACTGGATCAGAATTTTTTTTTTCACTTCTCCACAAACTGGCTCAATTATATGGAAGGAAATATGTAACGCTTTTCATCTTATTTATAGTGGCCTCTCATGGAAAATTGGAAATGGAGTGAGAGTTAGAATTGGAGCAGACCCTTGGCTAGGAAGCCAACTTAGCAATCTTCTCCCTCAACAGCTTGTTCAATTGCTCCAACAAAAATGATTTTTTTCCCTTAAATCAAATTGTTGATCATGCCACCACCAATTTTTGGCATTAGGGATGGTTGGGAAGTAGGGAGCTTGAGATACCAGACCACTAGACTCTAGGTTGGAATAGATACATCACTACTCTTCGTGCCTCTCACATTCAGCTCACAAATTTGCAGGATGAACTCATTTGGGAACATACAGCTCATGAGGTTTACACCCCAAAAACGGGTTATCGGCAATTATCTGCCACTTCCTTTCAAGATGAGCCAAAATGGTGGAAAAATGGGATATGGAAAATCAAATGTCCTCTGAAGGAAATTTTTTTTATGTGGTGTTCCCTAGCTAACAAAATCCCAACTTGGGATAGACTGAAAAAAAGATCCTTGGTAGGGCCAGGCTAGTGCACTTTGTGCAAAGATAATGAAGAAAGTGTAAATCACATTTTTCTTAATTGTACTTTTACATCACATGTTTGGTCTCATTCTCAATCTCTTTTAAGCCTCATATTTGATTTGGTGAGACTCTTAGTTAAAGATGCTTGGAAAAGTTGGTCCTCCTCTCCACTTCTAGCTCACATAAAATCCCTCCCTCTTCTTCATATATGAGGAATCTGGCTGGCTCAAAATGCTTCCACCTTCCAAGAAAAAGCTTCCTCCCTAGAAGCCATAGATAAGCAGGGCCTCAACATACTCTCATTTTTACCACAAACAAAAGATGTTTTGGCTCCGAGGATCATCACAGAAGAGCTGATTGACAAATCTATGTCGCGGGCGTCTTTTAATGGAGCATCACGAGATAACAAATGTGGGAGTGGTTCTATTTTCTTCCTTAATAAAAATCATCATTTCCAGATTCAAATGGGCCTAGGGGCTAGAACAAACAACTTTGTTGAGCTTATGGATCTAAAATGCCTCTTTTGCTTTGCTCTAGAAAAAGATAGTAGAAGGATCCATATTTTTGGAGACTCTCTAGTAATTCTTAACTCAGTAAACAAATTCCAAAGATGCACAAACATTTCTTTCATTGCTCTCTTTGAAGAATTTAATAGGATCATGAAAAAATTTGACTATATTACATGTCGTCATGTTTATAGTGAAAGAAATACCGATGTTGATCGCGTCTCCAAAAAATGGGCTAACATTGGAACATGGATCCTAGATGTTTTTGGAAACAAGAGACGTAGAGGTATATGAGTTATATCACAGGTATTTCATCAACTTGAAGACAAGGGAAGAAAACTTATAAACATACAAATATTTTTTTGTTTCTAGCCTGCCATGATTTTCACTCACAGTATATTTTTCTGAGATAATCTCGAGGCTACAGTTTGGAATTTATAGTTTTTTTCTTGCTTCAGTTTTTGACGTTGCATATATTTGATATCTCGTCTTATACAAAAGAACTGACTCAAACTGGCTATAGTTTTGAGGTCACAGTTTTTATCCTGCTTCAGTTTTGGATGTTGGGGCCATTTGATATCACGACTTATATGAAAGCAATGATTCAAATCAGAACCTTTTGAAATACAACTCATTTGTAAATGCCAAAATAGAGAAGTCATCAAATCTCTTTCTGGTGCTTTGGATTTTTGTAAATGTTGGATGACAATGGTATGCAAGACATACCTCTATGTAAACAACTCTTTATCGATCAATAAATTATAAGATTTTTTTATTTGGGGAAAAAAGGGGATCATGATTCCATATTATTAGAATAACAACTTGTTGTTATATATGAGGAGAATTATGCTTTCCTTAATAACATGCTTAAAAATAGGAGTGAAGGAATACTTGAAAATCAAGGTAATGACAAGCTTCTAGACTTGAAGTAACAACCATTATTTTTTAATACATAGTTTACCAACATAATTCTTTCATGTTCAAAATCAATAAAATTCTAAATAAACAAATCCAAAACACAAAGAAGAAGTTGGAAAAAAAATGAAGGTGCAAATTTTGCAAATTGTGATCCTTGCTGGGAAGAATTTAGTCTCAATTTGGAAATCTTTGCTAAAATACTTAACAACGGTATATTTTCTACCTAGTTTCCATATCAAAGAGTTTGCATTACTCCTTTTGCTTGATTTGGTAGCCTATTTCAAAACAAGTATTGACACAAGTTTTACGAAAATTTCAATATCAAGTACAAACACAAGATTTTCCAAAATAAAAGTCTCATTTGAGAAGATAGCAGTCATCAAATTATAAAATAAATCTGCAACTTCTTTTATGATGATGTGATTTGATCCACTGACATGGGATTCAAATCAAGTCTTTTACCTATAATTGTAAGTTTTGAGTGGGCCGGTTAGGCAGCTAAAATTGTATAAATAAGGTGCTCCTCTCCTCATTTGGCACTCTGTGTTCTGATTATTGAGAGTCCTCTGCATTTGCATTATGTCTGTGAGTCGATCATTATGTATTCTCTCTCTCTGCACCTAGTGTGATCATCTGGGATCAAAATTAATGATCTCAAGTGTAATGATTCTATAAATCTAGAAGTGTATGCTCTCCCTCTGTGCTTTGAGTGACCAGTTGGGATCAAAAGCTTATTGGTTAAAGTTTTCTATGTGAGTTTCATATTGTGATGATATTCACTCTCCGAAGAAGAACAAGCATATTTGAGTCTATAAATATAGTTCTAGTTCATATATATTGGGTGTTCCAGAATCCTAGAAGTAAACTTTCCCTCACCGATGTTTGAAACCTCAAAAGCCCCAATACTTTGTATGAATGAATTGATTCCATAGAAAATATTGGTCAGCTTATGCATATTCTGAAGCCGATTTTAGTCTTGGAGTCTTTGCAACACATGACAATTCACTAACTGGAAAACAACTAGCACTTCATCTAGTTGTAGGATTTTCTGGCTTAGCTTTAGATGGTGGCGTTGGATTCCCCAAGAATCTAGAGAAGAAATGTTAAATGCAAGAGATGTAGACCAACAATTTTTTTTGCTTTAGGTAAAGAATTTTATGGTCCAAATGAGAATAAAGACTATGATCATCTTGCTTCTTTATTCATGTTTGCTAGAATTTTTTATTTGAACAAAAGTGAGGAATACTTCTGCTATATGCAAAAATTGCTAATTACTTCTGGCAATGTGCAAATAAAACTACGTCTCTAAAGAATTATTTGAGAAGTTTTCTCGACCATGTTCCCGATGCTGTTGAGCAACATCTTAAAGACAAAAATATTCTTCTTTCAAGTCTTTCCTTGTCTTAGTTGCATGGTTTCATTATGGAAACCTGATAGGAACATTGTTTGGAGAAGAGACTGGATAAATATTTTAAAAGGCACTCTTCAATGCTTTCCCCTGGTTTCTATAAAGACATAGCAAAAATTCCATATTGGGGGTGTGGTGCCCATAATCACGAACACTTTGGATGAAAAATATTGTAGTTGTAAAAATAAAAAGCATCCCAAATACACTAATGAACCTAGATTTCATCCAGACAAAGGATATAAACATAGAAAGGGTAAAATCTCTAAGAAAACCTATTTCAGAAAAAAGGTCAGAACCTGCAAATAAAGAGAAATGTTTCATTTGTGGAAATAAATTTCATTGGGTGAATAAATGTCTCAATAAAAATAAAAATCCCATACTTTTTTCCTTTTTTTATAGACGATCTAGATCCAACATGGTGGGATCTAGCCTGGTGTGAAACAAGAGATTGCCACAATGGAGAAATTGTCTTCTTACCAGAAGAAGATGAAAACTCTAATTCATAGCCTACTTTAGATAAATTTTCCCCTGGCTCATATGAATCCTCTTATTCAGAGTCTAATCAGGAATCAAATTTAGGAGGGTGTACTGGTCCTCTTGATTTCTGTTTTTACATGTTCTCCTCTAATTTTCCAAAGGTCTCTCTAGAAATAAGAATTGCTGAAATTGACAAAGAATTGTTTGAGACTCCAATATTTTAGTATATGAAAATACAAGATCTAAGAGATGAAAAATAAATCTTTTATCCAGAATAAAAGCAAAAGAGAAATTCTCGGAAGAAGAAGTAAGAAAATGTCTCTCCAGAAATCAACAAAAATATGGAATTCTATCATCCTGCAAAATTATATAAGGGATATCCTTATCATCATGAGGATAGACAGAAATTTAGAAAAGATAAAGAAGGTTTGCTAATATTACATATTAAGGAAAATAAAACTTCAATGAAAAGACTAGTGAAAGAAACATAAGAGTTAAAAAGAATGCTAGAAATAACAATCAGAGAAAGAGACCAGTCTTCTGATGAAGAAATGTAAATAGTTTACAGTGAAGCTTTACAATATCCCAAACCTTCTGGGAATCTAAGAAATACCCTTCATATAGTGAATAAGAAGATATAAATTAAGAAACATATCAAGAGGAAGAACCTTCTCTTGGAGCCTTAGTACTCTTTACAGGTCATAAACTCTTCATAAAAATAATGTTTTGCCCTCCAGAGTTCAAGCCTTACAAGCTTGATTGCATGATAAATTATGGTTTCCAGATGAATTTGGAAAAAGGAAATGCTATACCATATTTCTACTGGGAAGAAGCAAAAGAGGATGGTGTAGCTATCGAAAACTCATCATTGAGAACATCGACAAATTTTTTTGAAGAGAACTGTATGGTGTGATTTCCTTTTGGACCATTTATTACGACATTCTTGAAAAGGATAGTGGTGCGAGTATATTTCATTGGTTTGCAACTAGAAAATATTCAAAAAAATATGATTAGCTTGTGTCTAAGGGTTGAGATCCATTAGATATTTTTGCATGTTTCAATGGAAACAAAAAAAAATGATAAATTGAAAATGGATGGAATAGAAGTAATTTTTTATCAATGGAAATCAAACTTAAGTTGAATGATCATTCATTGTTTCTCCATGTTTAATATTTAGTTCATATTGTCTAGTGTTTTATTGGAATGCAATGACAATAGCTATAAAAGAGCCAACTTAATAGGTATTGTTTGATTCCAATAGTTCATTCACAGTGGTATCTAGTGGAAGTATACAATTTTCAAACATGCTCTATAGTTCCAACTATATTTTTATCTAATACCAAATTTTAGTGTCACACATACAAGTTTCGACATGGATAACAGTGTAAAAAGAATACAATAATTGGGCAAGTGTCGAGTGCATGCAAATCTCTCTTGGAACTACTTATACTATGAAACGAGAACTCGACACAGTTCTCATTTTTCTTCTCCTAATTTTAGGAGCTATTATTACGTCCATTTCAAAAAGGGTTGATACTAGTATCACACATTTTCATTTGAGACATTTTTTGGACCTTTAAATCATCTTTCTCTTAACATATTTTTAATTTCTATTTTCAAGTGTGTGTATTTTATAAATTTAACAAAATAACATACATTTAGAAGCAAGTTATAATGAAAAACACATACATTTTGCAATTTTTTCTTTAAAATAAGACATTTTTATTGACAAAATTGTAAAAAAATCTAGAAAATAAAGACATTTAAAACAATTTTCAATGGATTTTCATATATATTTTTACATAAAAATTGTACTATTTCATATTATTCTCCAAAAAGTGATGATTCACATAAATACAAGAAAAAATATACCATATATTTGTAAATAACATATTAAAAACATTATATATAGAATTTTTATTTCTAAAATAAGTCTGAAAGTCAAAACATTAATAATATATCTTATCAAAAAGCTGTCAAATTTAGCGTTTTCTTCAATACATGAAATTAATCAACAATATCATGTGGGCCACATTCTTCATTGAAATTGGAGTTTTCTAAGCTTGGCTTTCTTCAGGGCATCAATATCCTCTTCCATTGGGCCTTCTATGTTTGTAAGATGACCAAAGTGCTTGTTTCCAAGCATCCCTCCTAATGGAGGTTGAGGCTCTTTTGAAATATTGGCCACAAGTGTTTCACTAAAATTAAAAAAATTACATCAATATTGCATTAAAATAAAATAAAAAATTTAAATCCCCCCTGACCCCCTAAAACCCCCCCCCCACATTATATTTTTTTTTAAATAACAAAATNACCCTAACATCAATATTACATTTAAAAATAAATAAAAATTTAAACCCCCTCCCCCCTAGCCCCTTAAACCCTCCCACATTACATTTAAAAAAAAAATCCCCTAACCCCCTAAAACCCCGCACAACATTATATTACAAAACATTACATTAAAAAAAAAACCCTCCCCCCCCCACAACACTAAATTTAAAAACATCAAAAAAAAATTATACCCCCTAACCCCTAAAATCCACCCCACAAAAATAACATTACATTAAAAAAATATAAATAAAAAAATTATAAAGCCTCTCCCTAACCCCCACACCATTAAATTTAAAACAATAATAAAAAAATAATTTTTAACCCCTAACCCCCTAAACGACCCCGCTAAACATTATATTAAAATAAATAAATTCCCATCCTCTCTTCTCCCTCCTCCCTCCTCCCTTTTCTGCGGCCCTCTTCCCTCCTCCCTTCCTCACACCCATCCTCCTACATCAACTATGTATCTCCTCCCTTGTCCCCCCCCTATTCCTCCCTCCTACCCCCTCCTCCTCCCTTCCCTATGTCCCTCCTATCCTTTTTTCTTCCCTCTCCTCCTCTTATGTTATGCTCCCTTAGGTGCCAAAGGGCCACCCCTCATAAGAGACATGATTAGAATCATGCCACTCATGAGGGGTGGCCCTTTGGCTCCCGAGGGAGCTCAATAGGGGAGGAAGGTCACATGAAAGGGAGGAGGAGGGGGGAGGAGAGAGAAGGGAGGTGTGGAGAGGAGTATGGGGGAGGAGGGAGAAAGGAGTGGTAGGGAGGAGGAGTGGGAAGGGAGAAGGGAGGGGTAGGGAGGAGAAGGCAGGAGGAAGGGGGAGGAGGGCTGTGGGGAAGGGAGGAGGGATGGTCAGGGAGGAGGAGGTGGGAGGAGGGTGAAGCGAGGGGTGAGAATTTTTTTTTTTAATATAATGTTTGGGGGGCGTTTAGGGGGTTAAGGGTTAAAAGATGATTTTTTAATATTGTTTTAAATTTAATATTGTGGTGGTTAGGGGGAGGGTTTATAAAAAAAAAAAATATTTATATTTTTTAATGTGACGTTGTTTGGTTGGGTTGGAGTTTAGGAGTTAGGGGGTATAATTTTTTTTTAAATGTTTTTTTAATCCATGGATGAATTTGAATAATTTCACATGAAACATTTTAGATGTTTTTTTATTAGTATGATGGTTGTAATTGAAACTCTAAAGGAGTTTTTAAATATTTATATGAATCATTTTTTCTTGTATGGTCTAATATATGATTTCATTATGAATCACATCATAACTTTGATTTTATATAGTTAGAGTGGTGAAATTATTTATGAAATATTTGTTTTTGTTTAATATTCAAGTTTCAAAAAATTTGTAAATAGGATGTTTAGGCCATGGCTCTATTTTTAGCCCCCCCCCAAAAAATGTGTATACGAGTATTAACACTTTTCTATTTGGGGGTATTTTTGGTGTTTTTTAATGCAAAAAGCATCATTTTTATGGCTACAGTTCTCATTTCATTGTATAAGTGGTTTTGGTGGCTATTTATCCCAAGTTTTAAATGTTTTTTAATATAGTATTTGGGGGGAGTTTAGGGGGTTAAGGGTTAAAAGATGATTTTTTAATATTTTTTTAAATTTAATATTGTGGTGGTTACAGGGAGGGTTTAAAAAAAAAAATTATTTATATTTTTTAATGTGATGTTGTTTGGGTGGGTTGGAGTTTAGGTGTTAGGGGGTATAATTTTTTTTGAAATGTTTTTTTTATACAATGTTGTGGGAGGGTTTTAAGGGATTAGGGGGGATTCTATTTTTTTTTAATGTAATGTTTTCAATATAATGTTGTGGGGGGTTGGGGGTTAGGGGGTTTTAATTTTTTTTTTAAATGTATTGTTAGAAAATATAGATTATGATGGGGTGTAAGAATCCATGGATGAATTTGAATAATATCACATGAAACATTTTAGATGTTTTTTATTAGTATGATGGTTGTAATTGAAACTCTAAAGGATTTTTTAAATATTTATATGAACCATTTGTTCTTGTATGGTCTAATATATGATTGCATTATGAATCGCATCATAAATTATATGAATTTATATAGTTAGATTGGTGGAATTATTTATGAAATATTTGTTTTTGTTTAATATGCAAGTTTCAAAAAAGTTGTAATTTATCTCTTGAAGAAAAAAATATTTTCACAATTTGGGGGTTGGTTTTAAAGTTTTTGTAAACAACAGTATGGGATGTTTAGGCCATGGCTCTATTTTTAACCCCCTCAAAAAATGTGTATACTCGTATTAACACTTTTCTATTTGGGGGTATTTTTGGTTTCTTTTATGCAAAAATCATCATTTTTATGGCTACAATTCTCATTCTTAGTATAAAGTTCTCGTTTCATAGTATAAGTGGTTATGGTGGCTATTTGTTCCAAGTTCCCTAATATACATAGTCCATAAATTTGTAGAATAATGGTGGAGAGTAGCATATTTATAATCGTGATCGATTCCTAGGAATCTGTCCATATTTTAGAATTCTATATATACATATAGTGAGAAACTTGGTTTCTAGTAGCTCTAAATGCCACCTCTTAATAATTATGTTGATGTGGGGGTTAATGACATTTCATGCCACCTTTGAAAATTCTACCGGTGATACCAACCCTCCACACTTTTCTTAAGCATCGCATCCCATGAGACACTTAAATGCCAATCTGCATTGAAATACTTTTCCAATTGTGGATTTGTAGATAGAACAAGGTAGTTCCAAGTTTCTTGGGTTCAAATTCATTAGCATGGTGATTGGGAAGGGAAATAGGCAGTGGCAAAAAATTGCTAGTCCTATGAGCTCATAAATATTAGAATAATGATGAGGTCCCCTGAGGAAGAGGGTGTGACTTGGGACTCTTGCAGGTCTCTTTCTTGTCACAACTTCCACCATACCTTTTGTCTCTATTTCCAAATCTATCAATATATTTTCCTCCATTTCCAAATTTGTCGACATTCATTGATTTTTAAACTATTAAATTCATCTCCTATGATATACATATATTCCTACATACAAAGTTGCATGTTTTTCAAATCATTCATAAAATGTAATGGGATCCATGTGAGAAAGAATTTCGAATTTGTGTTTCTTTAAAGGATTATTGTATGGTGTCTTCACGGGGCATTCACTTGTTGACCAATATCCTATCACCTTAGTTCATATTGTGGGTTTTAAAATTATTAAAAATTGAACCAATATATTGCAAGTATTGGGGGGATGAGGGGTTTAAGGTGGGGGTGGGTAGGGTGGTTTATAAGGATTGAGGTATAAAATGGGGTGGGGAGGAAGTTTTAAGTATTGGGAGGGGGTTTCAACAAAAAAAGTTTGGGTCAATATCTCTCGAAATTAAGGGTATTCTTTAATATCCCACGATCGCATGTGCTATGTGAGATGTTCACTAAGTGAAGTTCATGCAGGTGTCTTCAATGGTAAATAACAAACCCAAATCTCAACTTTCTCAGCATTAGGTATTTCTCCTACACACAATTTTCTTTCAATGGAATTTACTACACACCACTCTCATATTTAATGTATACAAAGGTAGTCATGCACATGAATAATGGAACCTATGTTTAAAACCTGAATTAGAAGAAGAATTTAAAATTTGAGTTTCTTCCAATTAGAGAAAATTAAATTCATGAGTAATAAAATGGGAAGTATTTGGATTTTGTAAATCTTGGAGCCACAAGTTATTTCTCATGACGATACCTTCAACACATTGTATATTGGTTGAATCTTTGAGATTTCCTAGATCATATGTCTGTATTTTCCTATGAAAATAATTGTATGTAAATTGGCATTGTTTCATAGCTCTTATGTCTACACTCTCTCCATAATTATTGTCCATGGAAACTAAGGTTAAAGAAAGCTAGTCTACAAAGAAAGGAAAGAAAAATCTCAACTACAATGCACAAGAAAATTTATTCTTATTATTGTTTTCTTTGAAGTATAGATTTTGATTATGCAATGACAAATGTATCATACTAGATTTCATGTCACCTCACAATAGTTTAGATTTCCACATTATTAGGTAAAATTATAGCGTGTTTGAGCACAATTTTGTGTGTTTTTATTAAGCAAATGATCAAGATTATGGGAGGGCACACTATTCTTGCATTCCTAGGGATTTTTGAAATTAAAAAAAAGAAATTTATTGTGCACGAAATGGCACCCGACCACCAAAAATCAAGGTTTAAGAACCACTTATGACTTGTATCCCCACTCATTTGTTTGCAAGAAACCAATTCATTTGTGTCTTTGAAATTAAGTTCCCTTTCTTGAATTTGATACAGGAAAGGGGAATCTGAGACAGGTTTGAGTACACATGCAACCTAACTTTAAATTGAATTACATAATACTCATAGAAGGTCAGAATTAAATTGAATTAAATTGAATTATATAATTACAAAATAATTCAAAGTGAATAAAGTTTTTATATAAAAACTCCACAGCATAACAATGATAATTGAATAAAATATCTAACAGGGAAATCACTAACTAGCTTCATTTTTCCAAGATACCGAAACCAAATTCCAGTTGAACTAACTAGAAATGATACTTTTAATGATATTTCATAGTTAAGAACATATCTACAAATACTTTTAGTCCTTCCATTGATCCACTATGCATGCGAAACACAAACGATGACCTACTCTATGTCTCAATATTACCAACAATCCATTCTATTGGAAAATTTTAGTGCTTCTACAATCCATTTGTAATCCAATCTTCAATCCTAATTCGTACAAAGAATCTTAGTGAGAGGTCTCCTATAAAAATCTGCATTACTATATTTACCTAAAATCACACGGTATTCATCTTATTATCCAATATCTTATCACGTTCATTCAGAAAGTAGAGTTTTTAAATTATGAAAAATGAGGTCAATATATTGTAGGTATTGGGGGTGGGGAGTGGGCTATGAGGTGTTTATAGGTATTGGGGGTATAAAAAGGGGCATCTAGTAAAAATAGGGAATATCTTGTAAAAAATATGGTATTTTTAATTGGAACTATGTATTGGGAGGGGACTCAATAAAAGGATTTTGGTAGGCATTTATCAATATCTAGTGAAATTAGGGTATTCTTTAATATCCCATTAATGAAGACACTATAGCATAGTTTCCTTGAGTGAACACCTCATTCCCTAAAAATAGTTGTGTGCACTACATATGATTCTTCTAAAATGGACTAAACAATTAAACTTAATTAGATGTTGCAATAGCAATTTTTAAGTAAATTTTCTTCTTGATGCACTGATGTGTAGCATATAGTCCTATCTTGCAATTTTGCATACTATGACCTATCCAGTTTGTGATGTCAAATACAAGAATTCTAGAAGGAATACAAAGAGAGGATCAAAACATTTATGAGGTATTATTTTTTTTTGAGAGTTAGCACATTAGTTTCAAAGTCTATCAGTTCATAGTCTAGGTAAGGATACAATTCATAGAGCTAATAAGTTAAACAACCTACATCGGCCACCCTATCCCTACGCCAGCCACCCTTCTTAACAATGGTTGCATCATGACCGTGAGTGGACTTATAAGAGATATAAAAAAATCACCACAACTATAACAACATCACTCGATTAACACTAGTGGCTCAATGGACCAAAATTAACAACATCAAAGGCATCGCGTTATCATATTAGATCTCTCCTCGGTACTCTACAGAATTTGAAAGCCGAATTGTCACCCATCATTTGAATCAACTAACCCATTGAACATCATATTACCATTATCGCTCACCAATGTTTACATGGAGTTTTATTGTCTATCACGCTTGCACCATAATGCATTGCACTAATTACGATCTGTTGTTTGAATTAATTAAAATATTGAATGTCTATCAATCACCCTTGCATTGTTTGTTGTTCACTCATCCTAGCCTTGGTGTTGGTTCCCGACGCATTTGACCTAGAAACCAGACTGTAGAGCACCAAATCAGAGCATTGATCTTCCTATCAATTAAAAATTATTGAACACATTATTATTTGGAAATGTGCAGTGTAATGGTGGATGATCTCGATCAATCATCCGAACTCTACAAGCACTGTAAACAACGTCGTATGCATTTAAACCATTGCACTCTATCAAATGAAGTTAACTTCACCCCTGTCATCGGTGCCAGGAAAACTCGACAACACAAACCATTGCACTGTATCAAATGAAGTGAACTTCACCCCTGTCATCCGTGCCAGGAAAACTCCACAACACAGATATCAATTGTTGGATCACAAATCAGATATGGGATAAACCTATAACTTTTAATCAGGATAGATCCGTTTTAAATCCATATCTATCAAGCACCGAGAGGGATCCAATTTCTTTAGGTGTACATTTTTTACCTTTGGATCCCTCTCTCTATTTAAAATGGATCTATGCTAGTTTAATTCTTTTTTATATTTGTATTTACGTCATAAACAATTTATATTTTTCATTCTTTAGTTTTTAATATTTTTGCACCCAGAGAAGCGAGGTGCTCTCCAACCCAGTATGGTGACTAACAGGCTCTCCCCCATACTGGGTTGGAGAGCACCTAGCTTCTCTCCAACCCATATATGTCCCATTTTAGATTTTTTTATTATTATATATTTACTATTAAATTAATTAATTTATTAAAAAACATATAAAATAGACTTTAGATTTAATAAAAAAGAGTTGGTCTAAGATAGGGAGAGTTGGTCTAAGAAACTCTCACTAGTAGCATCTAAACCATCTAAAAGGAATGGCTACAAGATTGGGCTACATCAAACCTTTAAGTATAAGTGTATTTTTTGGTGTCTCCTCCCATACATCAACCCTAAGCATTGGATTTTTTTGGTGTCTCCTCCCACTAAGACCAAATTTTCTCCCGCTAAAATAATAAGATCCCACTAAGACACTAAGATGAATGATGAATAATGAAGCCATTGCCTTCGTTGTTATTGATTTTAATGATTTCAATGGTATTGATTTAATGATTTCGTGTTAATGAATGTGTTGTAATAAGCTACAACAAATAAATTTAGGATAATATTGGCTTGCTGTATAAAGCTAATCCTTCATGAATTTAATAGTCCTACAAAAGAAGTTGTATGCTTTGAAAATGAAGGGTTGTGATAGGGTTATAAATAACATTAATTCTTGCAATGAATTGCTTAATCAAATCAATGTCATGGCCATGACGTACTTGAACAATATAAAATGCATATCCTTGTTATATAATCTACTCGGTTTTTGGAAGAATATGCAAGTTTCCATTAGTATATCTACAAAGGTAGAGAATATCAAGTTGATGAATTTTTTAGGTTAGTCCTAGTTGAAGGAGAGAATGAGAAGAACCTCTTAAATAACGGTGTGTGCAAACTAATAAGGGCCTCTTTTGACGTGTTAGATGCAATAGAAAACTAAAAAGACACGCATCCATCAACTTACATGGATATTTTGAGACACTTACATAATGAATCTTACGATGAGTAAAAAAGATAAAATGTAGGAAATTGAATGATGTTTCCAAATATATAATTTTTTTCTATTGAAAATGTTCTTAACTATCTAAAGTTAGATCTTTTTTAACAGACACTTTTTATTTTTGGGACAAATTATAAGGTATATGTTTTTGTGGGTGCAGCCTTTGAGGGACTAAATGATGGAATAAAATTATGAAAACTGGTAGACATAATAGAGAATATATAGTAATAG
This sequence comes from Pseudotsuga menziesii, assembly GCA_001517045.1. NCBI lineage: Eukaryota > Viridiplantae > Streptophyta > Pinopsida > Pinales > Pinaceae > Pseudotsuga > Pseudotsuga menziesii. The sequence continues at coordinate 163,465 of LPNX010201299.1, forward strand.
TGTGCGACTATTTTTCAATTAATAATTTTTTTTTAATATTTTTTAATTATTTAAGTGATCAAACCTCTAAAACGGTATGTCAATTATGGGTGCAGCGTTTGAATGTCTTAATGCAATTATTTGGAAATGGGTTTTTATAGCAGGTATAGGTCAGTGTTCTTTAGTGCACCATACAATTTGTTTTCAAAATGGTTGAGAAACAAAAGAGTAATGGACGAAACACTAACAGTTTGTTTTTTGAGTTGAGGAGAGACGACACAAGATAAATAAGAAAAAAATAGAAAAAATTATATACTCTTGTTAAAAATTACATATTTGGAATCTGAAAAAAAAACCATATTTGTTTCTAAAATTTCATAAAAAATGGAGGTGTGCAACATACTGTAACCAATGGCTAGGCATAGACATGGTTTATGATACTCCAAGGCATAGGCATGTTGAATTCGTTCAGCGAAGTCTGAAGCACACACATAGGCACAAGAATGCAACTCCAACATGGGTGGACGCTCGGCCTTATCATTTGGAGGGAATACATTTTTGAATTTAAACAAAACACGTGCTCGTTATATTAAATAAAAATGAGTGCGTGTTTTTACATATTACAACGAGTGTGTGTTTTATTAAAGAAAAACGAGTATGCGTTTTTAAATACTACAATGAGTGCTTGTTATGTAACTATAGAATTGACCACATTGTTAATTATACCAATAAATTTATTATTTTATGTCCCCTCCCACTCCCCTCTTCCCCCTAACTCTTACTAAACCCCCCCCCCTCCCACTCCGCTCCTCTCCCTACCTCTAACCTTCCTTCCT
>LPNX010201299.1:178177-185933 GCA_001517045.1 Pseudotsuga menziesii
TCACCATCATAGTCATCATCATCCTCATAATCATCGTCATGGTCATACTATTCATTATAGAAGTTTAACATATTTCATTCCAAGTTTGAAATGCATTTGATATTTAATATTTTAATATTTGATAAGCATAGATAAATGTAATTGCTTATTCAGTGAGCACTAAATCGCATATGTGATATATCCCATATGCACTAAATCGCATATACATTTTGGAGATCATGTAAAAAAACTACCCGTTAATTAAAAAGCATTGTATCAATATCGCATATGCAATATATTGGAGGTGCGTTATATCGCATATGCGATATGTGTTGTATAAAAAATGTTGGGTTGCGTGCGGTGGGCCAGGTTTACTGTAGCAAAAGACATAATTTGTCTGAACCTGTGCACAGAGAACTATTCAACATACAATTTAATCATTACTTACATAATTCCATAGTTTTGTATAGGTTTGGGTGGATTTCAATGGGGAATGTACGTAATAGAGGTCGAAAGTCAGCAAGGAAGGTGATTACACCGGAAGAAGCAGAAAATAAAAGAGAAAAAAAGAGGGAAGATTCAAGAAATCGTCGGCATTCATTACATGAGCAAATAGTTCCCATTCCCCTCAATAGATACTTGACGTAGAGGCTGAGGAAGATAATGCAACATTAAAGGAAGCTGGTTATACAGAAGTTGATATTATTGATCCATTAGTAAATGGACAATCTTGTGAAGAGTTCAATAATTATGTTACTCCTGATGCAAATGTGACTCAGCAACAACCATGGTTGGTGGTTCAATCTCCTAATCAAAGTTGTCAGTCTGTAGTGGATGTAAACGTCACTCCAGCATTTCAAACGACAACAAATTTTGCATCAAAACAAAAGAGAACTCCTAAATGAATACAAGTGGACGAGAGCGAATTGACTTCCATGGAAGGTAAGGTGGCTAAATGCACTATCCTTCATCATTGTTCTCAAATAATGAAACAATATTTTGATAACAAATCCGAAGCCAGTAAATGCCAATTGTTTCTAGCTTTGCTTAAATCTATAAATATGGCAACTATTAGAAGAAATTTAGGCATAAGAACAATGAATAATATCGATTCAAGTAATCACATTGTTAAATCTCTTGTTGTTGCATTCACATCGATTGGTAAAAAAACTCATTCACAAGACTGTAATGTGGCTTGTCGTGTATTGGTTGAATCAATTGTATGTAGATCCACAAGACAACGTCATTTACTTAAATGCACATCACAAATTGTGCCTTTACATGCAAAGACACTTCAAAAATATTCAGTAAGAAGAGACAACCTTGATGTAGAGGGACAAATGGAAACATTATGGGCATTTAGCGGTAGGTTTCCCCACAAAGACATGAAGTTAGTCGAAGCAGTGAAGGGCGTAGTGCAAACGTTTTGGCATGATAACACTAGGCCTTCTTCTAACACGAAGGATGTGTTAAAACATTTTAGGGGTTATATAAACAATGAACCTAATGTTAAACATTATCTTAACATGACACAAACTAAACTATTCGAGATGTTTAAAGTTTCCCACGTAGAGCTAAGGCTCGAGCAAAGATCTTTTGAAAAATGCAAGCCTTGGTATGTTAGAATCAATACCATCCAGAACACTTGTTGTAGATACCACATAGAGTTTGACCTATATTACCATACATTTGCACATATACATTGTTTTTTGCATCCTAACCATGTGCAGGAGTGCTCAAGTACAGTACTGCCAATGTCATCCAGAGATTTCATCCATAGCATAATGTGTTTGAAGCAAGATGGGAAGACACATTACTTAAAACAATGTGTAGATGGTTCTTGTAACAATTGTGGTGGGCTATCATTATTGTCTGATTGCATCCATGAAAGTGAAGATCAAGCATTCGTGAATGCAATTGTTGAGAAGCAAAACTATTAGTATGAGACATATCAGCTACATGATGGGAAAGAAAGCAGGAAGATTAAATTGGTGACTTCACAGGTAAATTGTTGAATATTGACATATTAATATTCATGTGCACATTTTTTTATGTGGTTTATTGACATATTAATATTCATGTACCAGGGGTGAATATGTGATTTTATTTTAGAGTTTCGTGGAAAGATCCAACAGTACATTCAACATGTCGATATGGCACGGTGGAAAGATGAGAAATTCAGAATATGTTGGGACACCTTCCCTCTCGGAACAATACTATCAGTGGTTGAATTTGTGGAAAATTACACCCTACAACCACAAAATGAAATATGAAGTCAATACTATCACTCAGAGTAGGTGAGCATAATGGTGCATATCACGTATCGACATGGGCTAGATAGAAATGAAGAGGTGTGATACTGAAAGAGAGTTACTTCTACATAAGTGACGATCGGACCCATGACATCCATTACATGCAAAATTGCTTTAAATTATTCTATGATCATGTGATAGCTATGGATATACCATTTTATCATTTCATTTGGGTAGATGGTTGTGCTGGACAGTTCAAGAATGCACGTGTATTTGAATGGTTGTGTTTGTTGCACATAAAATACAAGGTGCCACATGTATGGAAATAATTTGAAACTGGTCATGGAAAAGGAGAGAACGATGGTGCTGGTGCATGCATTAAAACTCCCATTCGAAGGGAAGAGATGAAGTTTATAGGTGCTCACCTTCGAGAAACTGCTTCTATAGTCGAATGGTGTGCATTTGTCATGGGAGAACAAACAACAAGGAAACACTTAGTGCGAAGAATATTCTGGGAGGTGACAAATGTGGACTGATCATAAACACATCGGGTGAACACAGTACATGGAACTCGACAGTTTCATTCAATTAGAAGCTTAGACAACTTGACCCTACAAATTTGGACAAGATTGAAGGCTTGCTTTTGCAATTCCTGTAGCATCGGTGAATGGGATGGTTGTGAGTATACGGATACCATTGATACATGGGATCGAGAGACACTTGGCACCAATTTCAACGGGGTTGATGAAATAGACCATTTGGAATATGATCAGACACAGATTTCTACAGACTATGATCACATATCAGATCTCATACAAGCAGGTACATGAGTAGTACCTAAATTAGAAAATGCATTTTTGTATTGTTTACTCGACCTATGTAGAATTTAATTTATGTAGAAATTAGAAATGCAAGACCTTATTTAAAAAATGTATTGTTAACTAGACCTATTTCCTTTCACAGGTTATATATGTGTAGTGGTTTCCCCAAAAAATAGTGAATGGGGTTCTGACTATTGGTTGGCACGTTGCTTAGAGGGGAAACAAACCATTCTCAAACCTATTACAGATGATGAAAATATTGAATTCCCAACCGGCTCGATGGTTGTAAAAGGGGAGTACTTGACACTTGCAACACAAAATAAAAGGAAGGGTGGGTATGTATATCGGGATTATATACTAGGAGCTATTGTATACCACTTCACCAACCTATTAGTTGGTATAAACATCAAGCTGTGTACACTTGGTCACAAAATTAGGTCACATGTACGTTACTTGCTACCTCATATAGAGCACGAAAGATTGATGGACACCATCAGCACCAGAGATGATCCGGATGGCCTACTTGTATGAGTGCATTGTTAGGTGCATTATTTAACCTTTAAAGTGAATTCTGAAGCACAATTTCAATTATTTAGCCTACTTTATTCCCAATGTAATAAACCTGTGATTGACCGATACCATTCACAGACACAATCAGCCGGAAGTAGTAGGGAAAACACAGAAGGATTCGCTGGGACCACAAAAACCAGTCTTTCCTCCATATGTCAGCTTCCCCTTTCTCAATAGGCCTATCCTATGGTATGCAGTGATTATCAGCCATTAGTTTTCTCACCTAGAGCAGCTATCATCCAAACAGATCAGTTGGGGGCGTGAGTAGCAGAACTGCTAATCAATTCGCTAGGGCACTTAGAGGAAACAAAACCTCCGCATTGTGTTAGACCATCTCTCTAGCATCAGTAGACGGACCGACTCAGAAAGGTTCAGCTTGAACATACTTCTCCTCCTACAAAAATGTCACCTTGAGTCTGGAGGGTTTTTATGGTACTACGGGGCAGTAACACCAGAGGAAAAGAGCATTATTAGACCACCCATCCGAAACCTTATCTATGCAGCTATCTCTAGATTCCTTATCATCCAGAATATCAGTGGTAATTGTTAATTTCTCTTTGCAAAAGCCTAACCCTAATTCAGCTATATTTTAGGGCATTTTTGCATGGAGAGTTTGCATGCACAGTTATTTTGCAAATTTGTATCAGATTGAGTGTGCGAGTCAGCACTATCATAGAATATTAGAGAATATTAGTATTTGGGATATTACAATGGTACGAGAGCATGTTCCTTGCCAGCTGTGGGCATGCAAAATTGTAAATGAATTCAGAAGACCCATACAACATTACTTACCAGAGACAAAGGTTTAGAAATAGTGATAGAGGAGAAGAGGAGTTGGGGGACAGAGAGTATCGGTTTGGGAAGGGAAAATAAGAAATGGTCGATGATGATAAAAAAAATTTCAATAGTCTCATATGAGACATAAAAGAACTCACTACTGGGAAAAAAGAAATGATGAGTACGTTCAGGTAAATGACAAAGAAAAATGGGCCCACCCCACACAGTCCCTTGTTTCCCAATAGTGATAGGGTATCCACTAGTAGTAGTGGGGAGAAATTACATACCAACATGCAAAGACATACCCATATATACAACAAGCCTTTTCAACCTACCATGCCTCAATTCTTAGATAACCCAGTTGCAGTGCCTCTAGCACAAGTAGAACCAAAATAATCCATGAGTGCCTATCTGAGAGACTATAGAGATTTACTGAGATGAATTCCATTGAACCATGACCTTCACTGACTTCTGTTACTTTAAAAGTAAGAAAAAACCCAGAGCTTACAATAGGCCATTCACCCAAAACTATGAGTTACAGTGCACCGGAGGGAAACTGACTATCCCTACCTTTTAGGGTACTTGGGGTGGCCCAACCCAGAATTGGGTGCAGAAGTTGGATACATACTTCTAGCTCAACCCCATGATTGAGACAGATGCCATTAAATTGGCTACTTTCATTTGGATGGAGAAGCCGATGAGTGGTGGTACCACGGGTTAGTGACATTGGGTCACAATACCATCACATTGTACCCAAATTTTACACAAAGGCTCATTGACCAGTTTGATCGGAAGGACCCTCACGTACACTTTAGAGAGTTGGCACAGCTAAAGAAGATAGGTAGCGCAGATGCATTTATTTCAGAGTTTCCAGATGATAGTTACCGAAAGAATATTGAACATGTTAAAGGAAGCATTCTAGCAATGAAAGAGAGGACCAATATACTCTGAGACACCATAGTACAACGAGATGTTGAGCTTACAACTCTTACAGTTGTATGCACCGAGTCAGCAGTCATGATTTCTAGTATTGAACAACAATTAGATTCCTTTATGGGGTAGAAGGAGAAACATACTATTGCATTTCAAAGCAGTCCTCTTAAGGAGCACATAGACAGGGCTTGCTGTATCTTGAGTCCACATTTGCACAATGGTGGATTTTTTTACTAGTTAGCCAAGATCGAGAAATTGACCAACATTATATGAGCATTCCAGTTGAAATCAGAAGGGGAGAATGTCACCTTGGTAGGATTATTCCTTATGATCGTTCTTATGGACAAGGTACCTTTTGGGGGTTGGATTGGAGAGATATTAAGAGTTGGTGTCTTATTGAGTGGGTGATTCTTGGGAAGACATTCCTAGCAAAGGGTACAATCCCACAAGAGCCTTCAGATATTTGGGATGAAATATGCACAAGTTTGCATTGGGATCTAGATGGAAGACCTTATGAGGGATGGATAAAGTGTTTACTAATGGCGTTACTTGGGATTCTACATGATGCTCCTTGTGTCGATACTACGCATGGTAGCGGTGGATGCATTTTGACCTCTGAAATTCTTAGATTGATTTGGGACCCTGGGATTACAATGACTGATAGTTTAGTGATTTCTAGAGGATGGTTTCGGGAGGTCTCAGGTGATGGTACCATGCGGTGCATTGTTTTGAGCAGAGGGTGCTACAAATATCCTAGAATAATTTGGGACCCTGGGATCATCCTCGGATTCAGTTGGTTTAGTTGATTGATTGTGGATTTACATTGGCATTGCTGGAGGACAGGCATTCTTTGGCGAGGGAGGACTGTAATGTTCCATTTTTATAAAAAGGAAATAACTGAGGAATAATAGAAATAGGAGCAGAAAGGTAGATCAATTCCATATTATTAATTCATCAGTGTAGTAAGAAGGCCATAATAGTTTGTATCATAAAGCACGTAGAGCATGCAGGCCTTATTTTAGTGTTACAGTCAACATGAAATTAGAATTGCATGCATGCAAACGTGAAGCGTAAACCCTAAAAGTGACATGCAAGACCTAAAAGTACATGCTATTTTATTTAACAAGGGTTATTGGACAAAATATATATATCTATTGTTAATGTTGATTGAGTTTGGAGTTTCGAGCAGCAACACAGCTTGCAACTGGGGCAGTTGGGGTTGGAGACGCTGTCTTCAACCAGTGAGGGTTCGACAGTGAGATATCTACCCTAGTCTCTTATTGGGATAGATCATAGAGGTTTATCCATTGCATCCATCATATACTACAATACTTTGAGATCCAGCACATTCTGTAAGGTTATTAGCGAATCCACATTTGCAGTCGAAACTAATAGGGAAAACACAAAAGGATTCACTGGGACCACAAAATCCAGTCTTTCCCCTACATGTAAGATTCCTCTTTCTTAGTAGGCCTATCCTACGGTATGCATTGATTATCAGCCATTAGTTTGTTCACCTAGAGCAGCTTTCAGCCAAACAGATTAGTTGGGGGCGTGAGCAGTAGAATTGCTAATCAATTTGCTAGGGAACTTAGAGGCATCCAAACCTCTGCATTTGCCAAACCATCTCTCTGACATCAGCAGATAGACAAGCTCAGAAATGTTTAGCCCGAATGAACCTCTCCTCCTACAAAAACGTCACCTTCAGTCTGGAGGGTTTTTATGGTACTAGGGAGCGATAACACCAGAGGAAAAGAGCATTATTAGACCACCCATCAAGATCCTTATGCATGCAACTATCTCTGGAGTCATTATCAGCTAGAATATTAGTGGTAAGTGTTAATTTCTCTCTGCAAAACCCTAACCCTAATTCAACTATATTTTAGGGCATTTTTGCATGACGAGTTTGCATGCACAATTATTTTGCAAATTTGTATGAGATTGAGTGTGTGATTCAGCACTATCATAGAACATTATAGAATATCAGTATTTGGGATATTACATGAATATAAATAGGTGGGATGGCTCTCTCATTCACACACACTTTCACTCAAGCATTGCACAAGAGAGACAGAGAGACGAGTATGTTGTAGAAAGGGAACTCTATTCTTGTTCTTAGTTTTTTACACTGTACTTGGTCAAATTCTATATAGGGTAATTTTTGCTTGGTAATCTTCCCCATGACGGTTTCCTAGGATAATTCTGTGTGTTCTTTTTTGTTGTTGTGCTTGTATTTCTTTCAGTGATCCTTTGCTTATGGTTATGATTTTATGATGCTAAATTTTTTTATATATTGTATAACCTTTAAAATTTTAACACTAACCCCCTAAACCCCCTCCCCACACCAATTACATTTAAAAAATAATCACAAAAAATTAAAAAAGCCCTAACCCTAATATCAACATTATATATATATATATATAT
>LPNX010201299.1:193183-200683 GCA_001517045.1 Pseudotsuga menziesii
TTGATCTAAGAAACTCACATCTAGTGGCATTTAAAGCATATAAAATGGATGGAAAACCATTTGGACAACATCAAACCTAAGAATTACTTCTTCTTCTTCTTCTTTTTTATATCTCTCCTCCCACTACAGCCAAGTTTCCAACACTAGGTGACCTAAGGAATTGAACCCCTCAGTTATAGGGAGAGTGTGATTAGCGTTTGAATTAGGTTGTCTCAATGATAAGGGGGTTTTTTACACTAGATGACTCTCTTCCTTGAATAGAGCAGGTGTGCATGAGTATCAACCTACTCATCCCATGGTAATGTACACACTTCCAATGGCAGTTGTTGGTTAGCTATTGATTCACTTCACAAGTGTTTTTTCTTAATGTTATTTTCGCATGTTTATAGCATCAGGATGTAGATTTATCCATGCTAGACCTTAGTGGGATTGTTGATGCTGTGGTAAATGTTGCATCTACAATAGGGATAAGTCACACTAAGGTATATCTACTTGAATATTTGTAATTGTACGTTTCATTTGTATTGTTTATGGACATACATGATGTCTAACTATTTAATCATTTGGTGAATGTAGCCACACCCTGGTCCATTAGTGCACACAACTGAGGTTGATGTTCAACCTATGCCTCCTCTTACTACTGTAGAGTCCCAGCGTAATCCCCTAGAAATGGTTTTTTCGATGAGATGTTCATTTTTTACATAATTGATTAGTACTTTCTAATTCATGTACATGTTGATAATTCTTGAGATAATTGACATATTTTTTTTTATTTGTAGAGAAGCATTGTAGAGAAACTCTTTGCAAGGAGGAGGACACTAGAGGCACCTATACCCTCAACACCAGAGGCACCTATACCCCCGACGGATGCAGTGAGTCTTTGTTTTATTTACAATTGAGTCATATTTTAAATTTTCAAACTTTGTTATTACTGGACAGTACTAGTTCAGTTACCCGATCAAGAAAATTTTTCATTGATTTGTAGTTGGCAGAGATGCACAATGGTCGTAGACAGAGCCGAAAAGCATCAGGGTCCAGGAAAAATAAGAGAAAGTTATATTTTTGATGTGTTAGTCCAGGACAAATATGTATTTTTATGTACAATTCGGAGTTAGAGTATAGGGGCGCGGTCCAAGACAGATGTACTTTTGTTTGCACATGTACATCAAATATGTTTTTGATACATATACATTGACAGGCCATAGATGGGCCTTCTATTTTTGTATTATAACTTTCATGATATAAAAAATATTTCATATCAAGGATCTTGATATCTTCATGGTTCAGTCTTTTAAGTGTGATTATACACGTGTGTCCAAGAATGTTTCTATGTGTAATGTTCTCAATTTTTTATAGATTTTACGATTGCATGGAGATATGAGTTATAAATTTGAGAACAATGCACAATTACAATATTCCGTAATGACAAAAATGTACATTTTAATTGTTTTTTACCACAATCCAATTGCATATACAATGTTATATTAACAATGTCAAATTGTATTCACAAAGATGGAACATACCTAATACACATAAGCACCCAAAACAGCTAAGCAACTGATCCAACTTGCTGGAATACAACCTAACAAACTTTTAAAGGATGCACGAGGTTGACACGCCTAAGTGATGCACCTGTGTGGTCTACATAAATAAAATTAGTGTTTGGCATGATTTCTTTCATCTAACGAATACATGGGATACAAATCAAACCTAAAAGTATCCGAGTATTATGAGGTTGATTCAAAATAATGGTTATGACTATATCCTGCACATTATTTATGTCTTGCACATTATTTTATCATTTTGTTAATGTACATGACATTTGATGAATGGCCTAGAGTAACAACTTTGGAAAAGGTGAAAGTTACGTGTTATTTTATTATAGTTTAAATTGATTAGAGAAGTACTATTCTGAATCTTTTTTTATAAATTCATGTTTATGGAGTATTATTCGAAGCATTCATAGAGTGAAGATATATATATATATATATATATATATATATATATATATATTGTAATAATGGCGTAATAGGTTGTCCACTTGTTTCTAAACATAAACATGTTCCATTACATGGTTACTTACATAATGGCATTGTCTCCTCCTGCATTTCATCATACAAATGCTCACATCTCTTGGATGAGGGGAAGATCTACAATCACCTTCAATCTGACCTCTATTGTGCAAAAATTTCACATTCACTTACTGAGAAAAACCCTAGTTTCCAAAATTGACAAAAAAATTGATCCCTTGTCCATGGACCCAGAGTAGAGGGCCACTCTAGCACTATCCTGATGTATTGAATCCAACAGAGCTGGCGGTTCATCGATCCAAGCAACGGTCATCAATCTATGGAACGTTGAATCCCACCTCCTATAGGCTTTTAGGGACACCTGTTGAATCCCTAACCAGGGCATAGAATGGAAACCATGCATCAAAAAGGGATTTTGGTGGGTTTTGCAAGCGTTTTTAGGCAGGTTCCATGTGGGAATGCTAGCCACATGTTCATGGTCAAGGAATTTACAAAGTCGACCCCTATGTGCAGAAATTGGACATTCACTTACTGAGCAAAACCCTAGTTTCCAAAATTGACCGAAAAAATGATCCCTTGTCCATGGACCTAGATTAGAGGGACACCCTAGCACTATCTCGATGTCTTGAATCCAACGGAGCTGAATTTTTGTCGATCTCAGAAACAGTCATGATTCTATGGCACGTTGAATCCCACCTCCTACAAGATTTCAGGGACACCTATTGAATCCCTACCCAGGGCATAGAATGGAAACCGTGCATAAAAAATGGCTTTCAGTGGGTCGTACAAGCGTGTTTAGGCATGTGTTATGTGGGAATGCTAGCAACACCTTCACGGTCAAGCAATATGCAAATTTGACCCCCATGTGCAAAAATTTCACATTCACTTATTGAGCAAAACCCTAGTTTCCAAAATTGACCAAAAAATGGTCTCTTATCCATGGACCTAGATTAAAGGGCCACCCTAGCACTATCTCAATGTCATGAATCCAACAGATCTAATGGTTTGTTTAGCCGAGCAATGGTCATGATTCTATGGCATGTTGAGTCCCACCTCCTACAGGCTTTCAGGGACACCTGTTGAATCCCTACCCAGGGCATAGAATGGAAACCGTGCATCAAAAAGGTCTTCCAGTGGGTTTTGCAAGCGTGTTTAGGCATGTGTTATATGGGAATGCTAGCCACACCTTCACAGTTGAGCAATATGCGAATTTGACCCCCATGTGCAAAAATTTCACATTCACTTACTGATCAAAACCCTAGTTTCCAAAATTGACCAAAAAAATGGTCTCTTATCCATGGAACCAAATTAAAGGGCCTCCCTAGCACTATCTCGATGCCCTGAATCCAATTTAGCCAACAATTTTTTGATCCGAGCAATGGTCATTAATTTATGGCACATTGAATCCCACCTCCTACAGGCTTTCATGGACACCTGTTGAATCCCTACCTGGGGCATAGAATGGAAACCATGCATCAAAAAGGGCTTTCGATGGGTCATGCAAGCTTGTTTAGGCATGTTTTATGTGGGAACGCTAGCCATACCTTCACGGTCGAGCAATATGCAAATTTGACCCTGATGTGCAAAAATTTCACATTCACTTAATTAGCAAAACCCTAGTTTCCAAAATTAACCAAAAAATGGTCTCTTATCCATGGAATGGGATTAGAGGGCCTCCCTAGCACTATCCTAATTTCCTAAATCCAATGGAGCCAATGGTTCATCGATTCTAGCAACGGTCATGATTCTATGGCACGTTGAATCCCACCTCCTACACGCTTTCAGGGACACCTGTTGAATCCTTACCTGGGGCATAGAATGGAAACCGTGCATCAAAAAGGGATTTCGATGGGTTGTGCAAGTGTGTTTAGTCATGTTTTATGTGGGAATACTAGCCACACCTTCACAGTTGAGCAATATGCAAATTTGACCCCCATGTGCAAATATTTCACATTCACTTACTAAGAAAACCCTAGTTTCCAAAATTGACCAAAAAATTGGTCTCTTCTCCATGGAACCAGATTAGAGGGAATCCACAGCACTATCTTAATGTCCTAAATCCAATGGAGGTGATGCTTCATCGATTCGAGCAATGGTCATGATTCTATGGCACGTAAATCCCACATCCTACAGGCTTTCAGGGACACCTGTTGAATCCCTACCCGGGGCATAGAATGGAAACCATGCATCAAAAAGGGCTTTTGGTGGGTCGTGCAAGCATGTTTAGGCATGTGTTATGTGGAAACTCTAGCCACACCTTCACAGTCAAGCAATATACGAATTTTACCCCCATGTGCAAAAATTTCATATTCACTTACTGAGCAAAAACCTAGTTTCCAAAATTGACCAAAAAAATGGTCTCTTATCCATGGAACTAGATTAGAGGGCCTCCCTAGCACTATCCCGATGTCTTGAATCCCATGGAGCTGACGGTTCATCGATCCGAGCAACGACCATCATTCTATCGCACGTTGAATCCCACCTCCTACAAGTTTTCAGGGACACCTGTTGAACCCCTACCCGGGAGAAACAAATTATCAGAGTGAAGAAGATAATTATTGGATTCAAGGATATGTCCTTATAGGATCAAATTCAAGATTCAAGGAAAATTCAATAGAAATATCCCAGATAGAGTGGTAGATAATGGTCTTGGGCTATAAGGCATGAGTCATGTAAGTATCAATATAATACAACAAATCCATTGTAGAAGTCTATTGAATTTATCAATATATAAAGCGTTCAATGTATCAAACTACAAATAATCAATGAGACCATGAAACTAAAATATCTAAATACCACATACCTGACTACCTACCTGTGGTCAATTGACTAGACCATTAGGATCACCTCTAATAGCAATGGTATCCTTTAGCCTCTTGTGATCGAAGTAAGGCAACAAGTATCGTGACTTTGATGAGTTCTTTTTTGGAATTGTTTGTAGTTGGATGTTTGTGCCAATAACTAAGTTTGTATAATGGTATACAATTTGACTTGGTCTATAATCTTCAAATACATAACCTTTTTTCTTTCATGCGTGGGAAACTTGTGTCAAATATTCCCCTTTGATAACCATTGACCCAATTGGAAAATCATTGCCCTCGAAATCGCTTAATGATACAATGAGGGTCTTCTTCCCATCCAAGCAACATGCCAGCCAGTAGTCAGTGTGCCATCCATTGTCTCTTGGGGAAACCACTACGTATATGTGCCCTACATAAAATAAAGTACAGAACTAGGAGTCAGCTAACTAAACACAACTAGTTTTCAAACATTTCAAAGTGATCAACATAATAGTCGAACCTAGTTGTATGAGATCTGAAATGTGGTCATAGTCATGTGAAATACTCAACTAGCCCTCCTCCAACTGGGATAATTCTGAAGTTATTTTTCGGCCAATGGGGAGTGATACACGATCCCAGCTATCAACCCAATTTGTGGATTCATAGTTGTCCCATTCACCATTGCTACATGGATAACAAAAACAAGAGAGTTTTCTTGTCCACATTTCAACTATAGCATTGTCTGATGTCCTAACTAAATGGAATGCATGAGTTCCTTGGATGGTATTGCACTCATATAGGTGTGATCAATCTACATCGACTACCTCCCAAAAATATCTATGTACATTTGCTTTTTGAGATGATTGGTCTTCTTGCCTTCTAGCTCCCTATCCCATCACTGAAGAACACCATGCAACAATGGTCTTTGCATCTCGGATGAGAGAAATAGTTGTGAAGTTCATCTCTTACCTACGTAATGCAGTCTTGATGCATGCACCTACTCCATCATGTTTCCCTTTTCCATGTCCGGTCTCAAAATAGTTCCAAATATGTGGCACCTTGTGCCTCTTGTGGAGAATACATAGCCATTGGAAGACACAGGAATTTTTGAATTGCCCTACACAACCGTCAAACCAAATCCAATGTTGTTCCATCTGTATATTGTTATCCTCCAAGTGTTTGTAGAACAATTGAAAGCTATGTTGTACAAAAGCCAAGTCATGACACCTGTCATCACTTATGTAAAAGTGATACTCCTTCAATATAACCCTGTTCTCTTCAATGCTATCTGCCCCATGTCTATAGGTGATATGGACCATTATGCTAACCTGATCTGAGTGATAATATTGAATCTGAATCTCGTTTTGTGGTTGAAGAGTGTAGTTTTCCGCAAAATTGACCACTGATAATATAGTTCCAATAGGAAATGTATCCCTTCAGGCTCTAAACTGCTCATCTTGCCAATGAGCCACATGTACATGCTTTACATACTGTTGTGTCTTTTCAAATAATTCCTCCATGAAGTTGCATACCAGTACCTGGTAGATCAACAATAAAGATGTACAGATCAATAGGTTGTTACATATATGAAGTAGCAATAGATATCAATAGGAAAAAATGCTATTTAGGAACTCGTTGCTAACTTGAGAGGTGACCAATTGCATTTTTTTCCTTTCATTCCCTCCACCAATATCATACGTGACATATTTGAATGACTGCAAGTTCACTTCATGTCTCCCAAGTTCATGCTCATCGGTGACATGTATGCATTTATCCAAAAATTCCATTCCACCACACCATGGGAATGTCCCATCTACGCAAGGCCTTTGATAAAATGTGCAACCTTCTGTCCTTCTACACAAGATGCTATGGATAAACACTATGGATGATGTCCATGGCAATGTAGTTGAGCATTCCTGCACAAGAGTGTTATGCAAAACACGCAATATATGTATATATGTGTCATAATAATAAGCGTACTTAATGTGATATCGACAACAACATGTGTTACTAGTTGTGTTTATTTTAACATAGCATGGTTTGGATTTCTCGAAGGATCTTTGGCCCAAGTTAAGTTCATTATGTTCATGCCTAAACCTCTCACATAATTCTGTTTGTGTCATGTCAAGAAAATGTTTAATGTGGGGCTCACGATCCATTGAACCCATTCTCAATTTTAGTACATCTTTTAGGTTGGATGAAGGTCTACTATTTTCATGCCAAAACTCTTGCACCAGTCCCTTTACCGCATCAATGAGCTTCATATCGGAGCATGGCAACCTGCCAACGAAGGACCAGACATCTGTTTCACCAAAGTCAAGTTCTTCTCTTCTGGAACAATACCTACGGAGTGCTTTGATATCCAATCCTACAAGTTTGTATGTAGGCTTAAGAAGGTGAAGGGCCATGGTGCTTTTGTTCACAATTGATTGTGACAACACATGGTGAGCTGCATTGCAATCCTTTGAATGAAATTTCTTTCCAATATTACTAAATGCATCTACCAAACTTCGTACAACATAAGAAATTGGTTCAGAACTGTTTATCATCTTTATCCTTAAGTTTTTCCTAACAACAGTCATAGACGTAGATTTTAACAACGATATAAATAATCTACATTTATCTCCATCACATTTAGAATCAAAATAGTTGACAAGTATTTGTTGAGCTTGATATGCAATACAACGTTT
>LPNX010201299.1:207742-280578 GCA_001517045.1 Pseudotsuga menziesii
AAAGCTAAGTTGTATGCTTTGAAAATCAAGGGTTGTGATAAGGTTATAAATAATCTTAATGCTTACAATGACTTGCTTAATCAAATCAAGGTCATGTTCATGAATTACTAAACAATATGTAATGCATATACTTGTTATATAGTCTTATGGGTTTTTTTGAAGAATATGCAAGTTTCCATTAGTAGATCTATAAAGCTAGAGAATATCAAGTTTTAGGTTAGTCATAGTCAAAGGAGAGAATGAGAAGAACCTCTTAAAGAAAAATTGATTCATAAATGTTGGTGACTAGGGGTCACTCTATTAAGGAATGTAATGGTGAGAGATATAGTGGGAGGAAATATAGATTGAAAGGAAGATATGTTGGTAAATATAGGAAGTGGCATGAGTTGATTTATGGCACTAAGAATATTGTGCATGGAATTGATGATCTAAAGAACTCCTGAGTTGTGTGAGGCATGTGTGCATCGAAAGAGAAAAAGGGTTTAAGTTTTCTTGAGTAACAACTATGATCAAGAGTTTCTTTAGTTGGTGCACTCTTATAATCATGGGCTTGTGGGTGTAGTCTCCATTGGAGGGCCTCATTTTTTATCACATTAATTCATGAATTTTCACTAAAGTCGTGGGTTTACTTCATGAGGAAGGAAAGTGATGCACTTGAAGTTCATAAGATCTTTATATCCTTCGTTGCAAGCCAAAGTAAGAAAAAGGAAAATGTTTTAAGAAGCAACAATATTGATGAGTATGGTTCTAATAAGATATAGTTGCTTTGCAAATCTTGGAGTTTTGCAATGTAGAATAACATACCACATACTCTTGAGCAAATTATTTTTCTAAGATGTTGATATGAACCTTAATAGAGGAACAATGGAGCATGAAAGTGTATGTTGGTTCAAGCAATAAAATTTGAGTTGAAGTGGTTGTCAAAGAAAAATATATGACCAATAATTCATTTGTTGGGAGATAAGGCAGTAATGAAAGAGTCTTGCAGTGGAGAGAATACTTTTGTTCCACATGTCAAGGTTCTTGGGTGTGAGGCTTACCATTGTTTCAAAAGTCAAAATGAACTCCTTAGAAGGTTGTGGTTAGTTAGAAAAAACTCCCGAGTTTAAATGAATAGTGGCTTCTATGATAAGTGACAATATATAATACTGTGTTTTGTTGTGGAGTTTGAATATCAAGCATTTGTGTCATTTAAACGTATTGCCTTTACCTTTAATCATTGTTTTGTTTCCATTTAGGATTATGTACAAGAATAATTTGTTCTCTGAGTTTAGACTTGTTACAAATAGTAAAATTAATAACTATGGTTACACCGATTTAAAATGAATGTTTCCATTTTGTTTTTTAAGCTTTTTGAAGTTGTCACATGCTAGGGTTTACCCTATAAATAAAATATTCTTCTTGTGTTTTCCAACACGTTTATAAACCAGTTAGGGTTTCGCCTTCATGGTTTATTCACTGCGACTCTCGTAATTAAATAAATGTTCAATAAAACTTCATAGGAATCGGGCCATCTGAATGCTTGATTGTGATTAATGATTGTCCAATAACGGTTTGCTAGGTTTACATAGTATTTTGTTCATTTCCCTGTACATAATTTAAAATACATTTGTTTAAGCTTTATAATCCCACTTGATATACAACATTACTACGTTTTCAACTTCTATAACGAGATAACAAATAGACTAGAAATAAATTTAGGGCTGCAAGTAAACAATTTATAAAAAAATATAAGTTGGTTACATTAGTGTTGTTAATGGTAACCTTAACCCTCAGTTTACACATAAATGAAAGAGAAGCATATTATGCTTTCAGTATTAAAGTAAGATGGATATTCATGATTCCTTTTACTACTGAATATGAAGAGTATAATCATTACAACCTACAACTTGTCCATGCAGTAAATAAAACTTACCTAAGTAAAGAAATTGATTTTAGAGTCCGATACATATCTGGAAGTGATAGTTGTAATAGTCTCACACTACCCTGCCATAGAAACTTGTAGCAGTTCTTCACCTGCTTAGTTTCACCCCCTTGCCAAGACCTTAGTGTTTAAAGTAGCTTCACCTCAACCTCAAGTTGTCACCGGTATTAGCAAGAATAAATCATTTCAGAACCTGGCATTCTCATATGCCTCATTGGGAGTTCTATGAAACAGAGCCTAACATAAGCATGATGTTCTCTGGAATCCCTGTACTTTTCAATAATTTCCCATAGAGCCTTCACCCAAGGTGATCTCTCGAAGCTCTCTTCAAACAAAAAATCCCCCCTTTTTCTTGTCTTGCCTAGGACTTTTATAACAAATAACTGATTCTTGAATACTGGCCACTTGTCTCCGTAGAGAATGTTGTAGGTTTAATAACTATTTTAAACCTAAATTTATGTCAATTATTGTTCAACTATTACAACTTCCAATTCCCAAAAGTATATAAAATTTAACTTCTTTTTTTCTAAAGTAAATAACAACAATAATAACATCAAAAGTAATTAGGGGTATTACAATGATGGTCAAAGTTTTTTTATTTATGCAATATTGTTTCCTATTATCATGGTGAATAATACTTGCTCCTAGTGTCTCTGCAAATGAAACATTACAGAAGAAATATTTTTTGAATAGATTTCATAAATGATTTCGATAATTGTTGGGCAACAATATTTAGACCATGGATTGCATAGATTGCATTTCATTATGTTATTTTCTATCTCGAAAGTGCATTCTACATTATGTTAATATTTTCTTGTTGTTTTAGGTTCGCAATATGTGCAATCCAATGAATTGTGGACCGTTGGATTATTACATTTGTTGCAGATTCAATTACGTGGAGGTGCAAATACATTTTTTTTGTTTTTGCGGGACTTGTACCTGCATACACTAATTGTATTTACTATTCAGTCTAGTCTTTTATGGGAAAAAGAAATAGAATAAATACATAAATACTATTAACAAATAATGAAAAACAGTAAAATGGAGATGCAAATACATTTTTTGTTTCAGCAAAAGTTGTACATGTATCAACTAATTGAGATTACTACATTGTTTAATTTTTCATGAAAAAAAACATAATAAAAAGTATAAATGATAATAACGGATGGAAGAAAATTTGTGGAAGGGCAGTAAAGGTGACTAGTTACCTACGTTTTTTACTTGAAAATTCAAATCAATTTTTTTTCACGAGTCAGATGAACAATTGTGGTAGTGGTTGTTGTTGATGGAGAATACCTTCTTAGTTAAGAGGGAGTGTTAAATAAATGTAACTTTGAAAGATATTCTATTGCACGTTTATTGTATTCCTCCTTCAGAGATGTTATTCCTTCATTCGAATATGTCCTTTATGTAATTGATCATGTAAAAGTCATGAGTTAAAACCTTCGTTGTAAGTTGGGGAAATAATACCCTCAAAAGTATTTTATAAATGTTATTTTGAGTCTCCCTAGATAGGTTATCCCTAATTAGAGAACATCGTCGGCCTAGTTAGTTATTTGAGTCACTATGACTAATGAGTTATAATGTTCCATTTTTATAAAAAGGAAATAAATGAGGACTAATAGTACTAGGAGCAGAAAGGTACATCAATTCAGTATTATTAATTCATCAGTGTAGTAAGAAGGCCATAAGAGTTCATATCATAAAGCATGTGGAGCATGCAGACCTTATTTTAGTGTTAAAGTCAACATGAAATTAGAATTGCATGCATGCAAAAGTGAAGCGTAAACCCTAAAAGTGACATGCAAACCCTAAAAGNTATTGAACAAAATATATCTCTATTGTTATTGTTGATTGATTTTGGAGTTTCGAGCAGCAGCACAGTATGCAGCCGAGGTAGTTGGGGTTGGAGACGGTTTCTTGAGATAGTGAGGGTTTGGTGGTGAGATATCTGCCCTAGTATCTTATTGGGATAGATCATATAGGTTTATCCATTGCATCCATCATATACCATAGTACTTGGAGATCCAACACATTCTATAACAAGGAAAACATAGAATGATTCGCTGGGAACACAAAACACAGTATTCCCTCTGCATGTTAGTTTTCTCTTTCTTAGCAAGCCTATCCTACAGTATGCAGTGTTTATCAGGCATCAGTTTTCTCACCTAGAGAATCTATTAGCCAAATAGATCAGTTGGGGGAGTGAGCAGCAAAACTGCTAATCAATTCACTAGGGCACTTAGAGGTGGCAAGACCTCCGCATGTGCCAGACCATCTCTCCAACATCAGCAGATGAATAAGCTTAGAAATTTTCAGCCCGAACGGACATCTCCTCCTACAAAAACGTCACCTTCAGTCTGGAGGGTTTTTATGGTACTATGGGGCGGTAACACCAGAGGAAAAGAGCATTATTAGAAATCCCATCCAGATCCTTATGCATGCAGCTATCTATGGAGTCATTATCAGCTAGAATATCAGTGGTAAGTGTTAATTTCTCTTTGCAAAAACTACCCCTAAATCAGCTATATTTTAGGGAATTTTTGCATGGAGAGTTGGCATGCGTAGTTATTTTGCAAATTTGTATGAGACTGAGTGTGTGAGTCAGCACTATCATAGAATATTAGAGAATATAAGTATTTGGGATATTATAGTTGTATCAGAACATGTTCCTTTCCAGCTGTGGGAATGCAAAATTGTAAATGAATTCAGAAGACGCATACAACATTATTTACCGAAGACAGAGGTTTAGAAACAGTGATAGAGGAGAAGAAGAGTTGGGGGAAAGAGAGTATCTTTTTGGAAAGGTAAAAGAAACAATGGTTGATGATGATAAAAAACTTTCAATAGTCTCATATCAGCCATAAAATAACTCACTACTCAGCAAAAATAAATGATGAGTACCCACACAGTCCCTTGTCTCCCAATAGTGACAGGGTATCCACAAGTAGTAGTGGGGAGCACTTACATACCAACATGGAGAGCCATCCCCATATTTACAACAATCCTTCTTGACCTACCATGCCTATATTCTTAGATAACCCAGTTGTAGTGCCTTTAACACAAGTAGAACCAGAAGAATCCGTGCGTGCCTATCCGAGAGAGTATAGATCTTTAGGAGATGAATTCCATTCAACCATGACCTTCACTAACTTCTGTCACTTTACAATTAAGAAAAAAACCAGAGCTTACAATAGGCCATTCACCCAGAACTATGAGTTATAGTGCACCAAAGGGAAACTGACTATCCCTACCTTTGAGAGTACCCGGGGTGGCCAAGCCCAGAATTGGGTGCAGAAGTTGGATACATACTTCCAGATCAACCCCATGATTGAGATAGATGCCATTAAATCGGCTACTTTTCATTTGGATGGAGAATCCCATGAGTGGTGGTACCACGGGTTAGTGACATTGGGTCACAATATCATCACATCATACCTAGATTTTACAGAGAGGCTCATTGAGAGGTTTGATTAGAAGGACCCTGAGGTACACTTTAGAGAGTTGGAATAGGTGAAGCAGACAGGTAGTGTAGATGCATTTATTTCAGATTTTCATAGGATAACAGTACATGATGAGGATTTGCATGAGGAGATAACACCGGAGCCATCATGTGAGTCTAGCAACACCAGCACGCCCGATAGTCAGATTGTTGACAAGCCATGTGATGATTTGGAGTTGGTACACTTTTTATCACCTACAGTAAGAGTCCAGATAGTTATGATAGGAGAAATAAATGAGGTGTAAGGCAATGAGCACAGCAATCAAGATAGTGAGCAGTCACACATGGAGGTTAGGGAGAGTTTATACATGCATGAGATAGAGCTTCCAGATGATAGTTATCGAAATTAGATTGAACGTGTTAAAGAAAGCATTCTAGCAATGAAAGAGAGGACTAAGATACTCCGAGACACCAAAGTACTATGATATGTTGAGATTACAGTTCTTTGAGTTGTATGTACCGAGTCAGTAGTCATGATTTCTAGTATTCAACAATAGTTAGATTACTTTATGGGGCAGCAGGAAAAACATATTATTGCATTTCAAAGCAATCCTCTTAAGGGGTACATAGGCAGGGCTTGTAGTATATTGAGTCCACATTTGCATAACGGAAGATGGTTTTTACTCATTGCCTAGGATCGAGAAATCGACCAGCAGTATATGATAATTCGAGTTGAAATCACAAGGGAAGAATGTCAGCTTGGTAGGATTATTCCTTGTGATGCTGCTTATGGACAAGGTACTTTTCGGGGGTTGGATTGGAGAGAGATTAAGATTTGGTGTATTATTGAGTGGGCGTTTCTTGGGAAGACATTCCTAGTCAAGGGTATAGTCCCACAAGAACCGTCAGATATTTGGGATGAAATATGGACAAGTTTTCATTGGGATCCAGGTGGAAGACCTTATGAGGGATGGATATAGTGTTTACTGATGGCATTACTTGGGAGTCTACATGATGCTCCTTGTGTCAATACTATGCATTACAGCGATGGATGCATTTTGACCTCTGAAATTCTTAGATTGATTTGGGACCCTGGGATTACACTGAATGACAATTTAGTGATTTCTAGAGGATGCTTTCAGGAGGTCTCCTGTGATGGCACCGTGCAGTGTAGTGTTTTGAGCAGAGGGTGATACAAATATCTTGGAATAATTTGGGACCCTAGGATCATCCCCGGATTCAATTGGTTCAGTTGATTGACTGTGGATATGCGTTGGTATTTCTTGAGGACAAGCAGTCTTTGGCAAGGGAGGACTGTAATGTTCTGTTTTTATAAAAAGGAAATAATTGAGGACTAATAGCACTAGGATCATAAATGTACACCAATTCAGTATTATTAATTCATCAGTGTAGCAAGAAGGCCATAAGATTTCATATCATAAAGCATGCGGAGCATTTAGGCCTTATTTTAGTGTTAAAGTCAACATGAAATTAGAATTGCATGCATGCAAAAATGAAGCGTAAACCCTAAAAGCGACATGCAATCCTTAAAAGTACATGATATTCTATTTAAGAAGGGTTATTGGACAAAAGAGATATCTATTGTTATTGTTGATTGATTTTGGAGTTTTGAGCAACAACACAGCTGCAGCTAGGGAAGTTGGGTTGTAGATGGTGTCTTCAGCTAGCGAGGGTTCGGTAGTGAGATATATGCCCTAGTATCTTATTGGCATAGATCATGTAGATTTATCCATTGCATCCATAATATACTATAGTACTTGGAGATCTAGCACATTCCGTAGGGTTATTAGCGGATCAATGTTTGGAGCTGGAGGTAACAGGGAAAACACAAAAGGATTCGCTGGGACCACAAAACCCAGTCTTTCCTCTACATGTCAGCTTCCTCTTTCTTAGCAGGCCTATCCTATGGTATGCAGTTATTATCAGCCATCAGTTTTCTCACCTAGAGAAGCTATCAGCCAAACAGATTAGTTGGGGGTGTGAGCAGCAAAACTGTTAATCAATTGGCTAGGGCACTTAACGGAATCTAAACCTCCGCATGTGCCATACCATCTCTCCAGCATCAGTAGACAGAGAAGCTCAAAAATTTTCATCCCGAATGGACCTCTCCTCATACAAAAACGTCACCTTCAGTCTGGAGGGTTTTTATGGTACTACGAGGCGATAACACTGGAGGAAAAGAGCATTATTAGACCACCCATCTGGATCCTTATGCATGCAACTATCTCTGGAGTCATTATCAACCAAAATATCAATGGTAAGTGTCAATTTCTCTCTACAAAACCCTAACCCTAATTCAAATATATTGTAGGGAATTTTTGCATGATGAGTTTGCATGCACAGTTATTTTGCAAATTTGTATTAGATTGAGTGTGCGAGTCAGCACTATCATAGAACATTAGAGAATATCAGTATTTGGGATATTACACTGGTATCAGAGCATGTTCCTTGCCAACTGTGGGCATGCAAAATTTTAAATGAATTCAGAAGACCCATACAACATTACTTACCAGAGATAGAGGTTTAGGAACAGTGATAGAGGAGAAGAGGAGTTGGGGGACATAGAGTATCAGTTTAGAAATGGAAAAGAAACAATGGTCAATGATGATAAAATGAATTTCAATAGTCTCATATAAGCCATAAAATAACTCACTACTGGGAAAAAGGAAATGATGAGTACCTTCAGGAAAATGACAGAGAAAAATGGGCCCACCCCACACAGTCCCTTGTTTCCCAATAGTGATAGGGTATCCACCAGTAGTAGTGGGGAGCACTTACATACCAACATGCATAGCCATCCCTATATTTACAACAAACCTTCTCGACCTACCATGCCTCAATTCTTACATAACCAAGCTGCAGTGCCTCTAGCACAAGTAGAACTAGAAGAATCTGTGAGTGCTTATCTGAGAGAATATAGAGCTTTAGGAGATGAATTCCATTCATCCATGACCTTCACTGACTTTTGCCACTTTAAAAGTAAGAACAAACCCAGATCTTACAATAGGCCATTCACCCAAAAATATGAGTTACAGCACACTGGAGGGAAATTCACTGTCCCTACCTTTGAGGGTACCCGAGGTGGCCCAGCCCAGAATTGGGTGCAGAAGTTGGATAGATACTTCTAGCTCAACCCCATGATTAAGATAGATGCCATTAAATTGGATACTTTGCATTTGGATGGAGAAGCCAGTGGTGGTACCACGGGTTAGTGGCATTGGGTCACAATACCATCACATCATACCCAGATTTTACATAGACGCTCATCGAGCGGTTTGATCGGAAGGACCCCGAGGTACACTTTAGAGATTTGGCACAGCTAAAGTAGATAGGTAGTGCATATGCATTTATTTCAGAGTTTCATAGGATAAGAGCACATGATGAGTATGTGCATGAGGAGATAATAGTAGAGCCATCATGTGAGTCTAGCGACACTAGCACACTCGATCGTCAGATTGTGGAAAAGCCGTGTGATGAGTTGGAGTTGGTACACTCTTTATCACCTACCACAAGAGTCCAGATAGTTATGACAAGAGAAATACATGAGGTGCAAGGCAATGAGCACAGTAGTTGAGACAGTGAGCAGTCACGCATGGAGGTTAGGGAGAGTTTATACATGCATGAGATAGAGCTTCAAGATGATAGTTACCGAAAGAACATTGAACGTGTTAAGGAAAGCATTGTAGCGATGAAATAGAGGACCAAGATACTCCAACCTAACATATTACAATGAGATGTTGAGCTTATAGTTCTTTGAGTTGTATGTATTGAGTCAGTAGTCAGGATTTCTAGTATTGAACAATAGTTTTGATTCCTTGATGGGGCAGCAAGAGAAACATACTATTGCATTTCAAAGCAATCCTATTAAGGAGTACATAAGCATGGCTTGTAGTATCTTGAGTCCAAATTTTCATAATGGCGGATGGTTTTTACTGGTTGGCCAGGATCAAGAAATTGATCAGCAATATATGAGGATTCGAGTTGAAATCTGAAGGGCAGAATTCCAGCTTGGTAGGATTATTCCTTGTGATGGTGCTTATGGGAAAGGTACTTTTCGGGGGTTGGATTGGAGAGAGATTAAGATTTTGTGTCTTATTGAGTGGGAGATTCTTGGGAAGACAATCCTAGCCAAGGGTATAGTCTCACAAGAGCCTTCAGATATTTGGGATGAAATATGCACAAGTTTGCATTGGGATCTAGATGGAAGACCTTATGAGGGATGGATACAGTGTTTACTGATGGCGTTACTTGGGATTCTACATGATGGTCCTTGTGTCGATACTACGCAGGGTAGCAGTGGATGCATTTTGACCTCTAAAATTATTAGATTGATTTGGGACCCTGGGATTACAATGACTAGCAGTTTAGTGATTTCTAGAGGATGCTTTCAGGAGGTCTCTAGTGGTGGTACTGTGCAATGCAGTGTTTTGAGCAGAGGGTGCTACAAATATCCTAGAATAATTTGGGACCCTAGGATCATCCTCGGATTCAATTGGTTGAGTTGATTCACTATGGATTTGTGTTGGCATTGCTTGAGGAGAAGCAATGTTTGGAGAGGGAGGACTGTAATGTTCCATTTTTATAAAAAGGAAATAACTGAGGACTAATAGCACTAGGAGCATAAAGGTACATCAATTCAATATTATTAATTCATGAGTGTAGCAATAAGGCCATAATATTTCATATCATAAAGCATGCGGATCATGCAGGCCTTATTTTAGTGTTAAAGTCAACATGAAAGTAGAATTGCATGCATGCAAAAGTGAAGCGTAAGCCCTAAAAGTGACATGCAAACCCTAAAAGTACATGTTATTCTATTTAAGAAGGGTTATTGGACAAAAGAGATATCTATTGTTATTGTTGATTGATTTTGGAGTTTCGAGCAGCAGCACAATGTGCAGCCGGGGCAGTTGGGGTTGCAGACGGTGTCTTCAGCTAGCGATGGTTCGGTAGTGAGATATCTGGCCTAGTCTCTTATTGGGATAGATCATATAGATTTATCCATTGCATCCAACATATACTATAGTACTTGGAGATCGAGCACATTTCGTAGGGTTATTAGTGGATCCACGTTTGCAGCCAGAAGTAACAGGGAAAACACAGAAGGATTCGCTGGGACCACAAAACCTAGTCTTTCCTCTGCATGTCAGCCTGCTCTTTCTCAACAAGCCTATCCTATAGTATGCAGTGATTATGAGCCATCATTTTTCCCACCTAGAGAAGCTATCTGCCAAACAGATCAGTTAGGGGCATGAGCAGCAGAAATTCTAATCAATTTGCTAGGGAACATAGAGGTAGCCAAACCTCCGCATGTTCCATACCATCTCTCCGGCATCAGCAGACAAACAAGCTAAGAAATCTTTAGCCCGAATGGACCTCTCCTCCTACAAAAATGTCACCTTCAGTTTGGAGGGTTTTTATGGTACTACAAGGCAGTAACACTGTAGGAAAAGAGCATTATTATACCACACATCTGGATCCTTATGCATGCAGCTATCTCTGGAGTCATTATCAACCAAAATATCAGTGGTAAGTGTTAATTTCTCTCTGCAAAACCCTAACCCTAATTCAGCTATATTTTAGGGCATTTTTGCATGGCGTGTTTGCATGCACAATTATTTTGCAAATTTGTATTAGATTGAATGTGAGAGTTAGCACTATCATAGAACATTAGAGAATATCAATATTTGGGATATTGCAATGGTATCAGAGCATGTTCCTTGCTAGCTATGGGCATGCAAAATTGTAAATGAATTCAGAAGACCCATACAACATTACTTACCAGAGATATAGGTTTAGAAATAGTGATAGAGGAGAAGAGGAGTTGCGGGACATAGAGTATCAGTTTGGAAATGGAAAAGAAACAATGGTCAATGATGCTAAAACAATTTTCAATAGTCTCATATCAGCCATAAAAGAACTCACTACTGGGCAAAAAGAAATGACGAGTACCTTCACGCAAATGATAGAGAAAAATGGGCCCACCCCACACAGTCCCTTGTTTCCCAATAGTGATAGGGTATCCACCAGTAGTAGTGTGCAGCACTTACATACCAAGATGTAGAGCTATCCACATATTTACAACAAGCCTTCTTGACCTACCATGCCTCAATGCTTAGATAACCGAGCTGCAATGCCTCTATAACAAGTAGAACACGAAGAATCCGTGAGTGCCTATCTGAGAGTGTATAGAGCTTTAGAAGATGACTTCCATTCAGCCATGACATTCACTGACTTCTGCCACTTTAAAAGTAAGAACAAACCCAGCGATTACTATAGGCCATTCACCTAGAACTATGAGTTACAGCGCACCGGAGGGAAACTGACTATCCTTACCTTTGAGAGTACCCGGGGTGGCCCAGCCCATAATTGGGTGCAGAAGTTGGATGCATACTTCCAGCTCAACCCCATGATTGAGACAGATGCCATTAAATTGGCTACTTTGCATTTGGATGGAGAAGCCCATGAGTGGTGGTACCATGGGTTAGTGACATTGGGTCACAATACCATCACATCATACCCAGATTTTACACAGAGGCTCATTGAGCGGTTTGATTGGAAGGACCCTGAGGTACATTTTAGAGAGTTGGCATAGCTGAAGAAGACATGTAGTGCAGATGCATTTATGTAATAGTTTCAGAGGATAATAGTACATGATGAGTATGTGCATGAGGAGATAACACTAGAGCCATCATGTGAGTCTGGAGACACTAGCACACCCGATAGTCAGATTGTGGACAATCTGTGTGATAAGTTGAAGTTGCTACACTCTTTATCACCTACAATAGGAGTCCAGATAGTTATGACAGGAGAAATACATGAGGTGCAAGGAAATGAGCACAGTAGTCGAGACAGTGAGCAATCACACATGGAGGTTAGGGAGAGTTTATACATGCATGAGATAGAGCTTCGAGATGATAGTTACCAAAAGAAGATTGAACGTGTTAAAGAAAGCATTGTAGCGATGAAAGCGAGGACCAAGATACTCCGAGCTACCATAGTACAACGTGATGTTGAGCTTAGAGTTCTTTGAGTTGTATTTACTTAGTCAGCAGTAAGGATTTCTAGTATTGAACAACAGTTAGATTCCTTGATGGGGCAGCAGGAGAAATATATTATTGCATTTCAAAGCAGTCCTCTTAAGCAGTACATAGACATGACTTGCAGTAGCTTGAGTCCACATTTTCATAATGGCAGATGGTTTTTACTGGTTGGCTAGGATCAAGAAATTGACCAGCAGTATATGAGCATTCCAGTTGAAATCCGAAGGGTAGAATGTCATCTTGGTAGGATTATTCCTTGTGATGGTGCTTATGGACAAGGTACTTTTCGGGGGTAGGATTAGAGAGAGATTAAGAGTTGGTGTCTTATTGAGTGGGCGATTCTTGGGAAGATATTCCTAGCCAAGGGTATAGTCCCAGAAGAGCCTTTAGATATTTCAGATGAAATATGCACAAGTTTGCATTGGGATCCAGGAGGAAGACATTATGAGGGATGGATACAGTGTTTACTGATGGCATTACTCGGGAGTCTACATGATGCTCCTTGTGTAAATACTATGTAGGGTAACGGTGGATGCATTTTAATCTATGAAATTCTTAGATTCATTTGGGACCCTGGGATTACAATGACTGACAGTTTAGTGATTTCTAGAGGATGCTTTCAGGAGGTCTTTGGTGATGGTACCGTGCAATGCAGTGTTTTGAGCAGAGGGTGCTACAAATATCCTAGAATAATTTGGGACCCTGGGGTCATCCCCGGATTCA
The DNA here is from genome assembly GCA_001517045.1 of Pseudotsuga menziesii. Taxonomy (NCBI): domain Eukaryota; kingdom Viridiplantae; phylum Streptophyta; class Pinopsida; order Pinales; family Pinaceae; genus Pseudotsuga; species Pseudotsuga menziesii. Next base: position 220,896 of record LPNX010201299.1, read on the forward strand.
GTTGGTTTAGTTGATTGATTGTGGATTTGCATTGGCATTGTTTGAGGACAAGCAATCTTTGGCTAGGGAGGAGTGTAATGTTCCATTTTTATCAAAAGGAAATAACTGAGGACTCATAGCACTAGGAGCAGAAAGGTACATCAATTCAGTATTATTAATTCATCAATGTAGTAAGAAGGCCATAAGAGTTCATATCATAAAGCATGCGGAGCATGTAGGCCTTATTTTAGTGTTAAAGTCAACATGAAATTAAAATTGCATGCATGCAAAAGTGAAGTGTAAACCCTAAAAGTGACATGCAAACCCTAAAAGTACATGCTATTCTATTTAATAAGGGTTATTGGAAAAAAGAGATATCTATTGTTATTGTAGATTGATTTTGGAGTTTTAAGTAGTAACACAGAGTGTAGTCGGGGAAGTTCAGGTTGGAGACGATGTCTTCAGCTAGCGAGGGTTCGGTAGTGAGATATCTACCCTAGACTCTTATTGGGATAGATCATAAAGGTTTATCCATTGCATCCATCATATACTACAGTACTTGGATATCCAACACACTCTGTAGGGTTATTAGAGGATCCACATTTGCAGCTGGAAGTAATAGGGAAAACACAGAAGGATTCGCTGGGACCACAAAACCCAGTCTTTCCTTCACATGTCAGCTTCCTCTTTCTCAACAAGCCTATCCCATGATATACAGTGATTATCAGCCATCAGTTTTCTCACTTAGGGCAGCTTTCAGTCAAACAAATCAGTTGGGGGCGTGAGCAGCAAAACTGCTAATCAATTTGCTAGGGCACTTAGAGGTAGCCAAACCTTTGCATTTTCCATACCATCTCTTCAGCTTCAGTAGACAGACAAGCTCATTACGTTGTAGCTATCTCTGGAGTCATTATCAGCCAGAATATCAGTGGTAAGTGTTAATTTCTCTCTGCAAAACCCTAACCCTAATTCAGTTATATTTTAGGGCTTTTTTGCATGGCGAGTTTGCATGCACAGTTATTTTGCAAATTTGTATGATATTGAGTGTGCGAGTCAGCACTATCATAGAACATTAGAGAATATCAATATTTGGGATATTAGATGAATATAAATAGGTGGGGTGGCTCTCTCATTCACACACACTTTCACTTAAGCATTGCGCAAGAGAGAGAGAGAGAGAGAGAGAGAGAGAGAGAGAGAGAGAGAGAGAGAGAGAGAGAGAGAGAGAGAGGAGTATGTTGCAGAAAGGGAACTCTATTCTTGTTCTTAGTTTTTCACACTGTACTTGATCGAATTCTAAATATGTTATTTTTTTCTTGGTAGTCTTCCCCATGACGATTTCCTAGGATAAGTCTGTGTGTTCTTTTTTGCAGTTGTGCTTGTATTTATTTCAGTGATCCTTTGCTTATGGTTATGATTTTATGATGCTAAAAAAAATTATATATTGTGTAACCATTAAAATTCTAACACTAACCCCCCCAATTACATTTAAAAAATAATAACAAAAATTTAAAAACCCCCTAACCCTAATATCAAAATAATATATATATATATCTCAAACCCCCCTATCCCCTTAAACCCCCCCACATTACGTTTAAAAAAATAATAAATTTAAAAAAAAAAAACTAACCCCTAAATCCCCCACAATATTATATTAAAAAACATTACATTAAAAAAATCCACCCACACCCCCCGACAAAATTACATTAAAAAAATATTTAAAATGAAATATACCCCTAACCCCTAAACTCCACCCCACCCAAACAACATTACATTAAAAAAATATAAATAAATTTTTTTATAAACCCTCCCCCTAACCCCACAACATTAAATTTAAATCAATATTTAAAAATAAATTTTTAACCCTTAATCGCCTAAACACATATTAAAAAATAAATAAATGCATGCCCCTCCCTCCCCCCTTCTCCCTTCCTCGCGACCCTCCTCCTCCTCATCTCTCCCTCCTCCCTTCCCCACGACTGTCCTCCCCACCTCTGCTTCCTCCTATCCACGCGGCCCCCCTCCCCTCCCTCCTCCCTTCCCCACGACTGTCCTCCCCACCTCTGCTTCCTCCTATCCACGCGGCCCCCCTCCCCTCCCTCCTCCCTCCTCCCTTCTATCCTACCCTTGCTTCCCCACAACCCTCCTCCCCCCTCCTCCTCCCCCTTATTGGTTATGGAGCATGATATTCTAGATTTAGAGATGACATTGTTCAGTCATGTTTGTACCAAAGTTTTATTATACAACCATCCCAAAAGGTGGTGAGAGGACCAAAAATCCCCTGGTGGTGGTCTCGCGGCCAATGAGCCCCCGACGGGGGTTGGGGGGAAATGCCGCCAAGAAAGGGGGTTTGAGGGTGAAGCCCCCAAAATAATTTTTTTGTGATGTTTGTTGGCCAATAGTTTACAGATCCATGGTATTGGGTGACTCCTCCTCCTTGGCTTCTCCTCCCCCCTCCTCTCTCCTCCTCCTCCCTTCCACACAGCTCTCCTCCCCCCTCCTCCTCCCCCTCCTCCTTCGTCGGCGAGCTCCCTTGGGTTCCAAAATTTTCCCCTCATGAGTGGCATGATTACAACCCATGTACATGAATAATGGAGCCCATGTTTAAAACCTAAATTAGAAGAAAAATTTAAAATTTTTGTTGCTTCTAATTGGAGAAAATGAATTCCGTGAGTAATAAAATAGAAATTATGTGGCTTCTGTAAATATTGGAGCCATGATTTATTTCTCGTGACTATACCTTCAACACGTTATATATTGGTTGAAGCTTTGAGGTTTCCTATATCCTATGTCTATATTTTCCTATGAAAAGCATTGTATGTAAAATGACATTCTTTCATAGCTCTTATGTCTGCACTCTCTCTAGAATTATTGTCCATGGAAACTAAGGTTAAAGTAAGCTAATCTACAAAGCAAGGCAAGCAAAATCTCAGCAACAATACACAAGAAAATTTATTCTTATTATTGTATTATTTAAAGTATATATTTTGACTGTGCAATGACAAATGTTTCGTACTAGATGTCATGTGACCTCACAATAGTTTAGGTTTTGACATTATTAGGTAAGATTACTTCTTGTTTGAGCACAATTTAGTCTTTTTTTATTAAGCAAATGATCAAGATTATGGGAGGTCACACTATCCTTACATTCCTATGGATTTTTGAAACCAAAAACGAGAAATTTATTGTGCACGAAATGGCACCCGACCACCCAAAAGAAAAAAAATGAGGGTTTACAAACCACTTAGGGCTTTAATCCCCACCCATTTGTTTGCAAGAAACTAGTTCATTTGTGTCTTTGAGATTAAGTCTCGTTCCCTGAATCTGATACAGAAAAAGGGAATTTGAGACATGTTTGAGTACACATGCAACCCAACCTAAAGTGAATTACATAATACCCATTGAAGGTCAGAAATATCCCTACATGTCTTTAGTGGTCAACATATTACAAAATATTTGAAAGTGAATAAAGTTGTAATATAAAAAATCCACAAAAGAACAATGATAATTGAATAAAGTATCTAACAAGGAAATCACTAACTCGCTTCATTTTTCCAAGATCGTGGAACCAAATTTCGGTTGACCTAACTAGAAATGATACTTTAACTATAAAATAGCATTAATGGTATTTTATATTTAATAACATATATATATAAATAGTTTTAGTCCTTCCCTTGATCCACCATTCATGCAAAAAAAACGAAGCCTTACTCTATGTCTCAATATTACCAACAATCCATTCTATTGGGAAAATTCCAATGCCCATACAATCCATTTCTAATCCAATCTTCAATCCTAATTCATACAAATCATTTTAGTGCAAGTTCTCATATACAAAGATGTACTACTATATTTACCCAGAACCATAGGGGATTCATCTTATTATCCAATATCTTATCACGTTCATTTTAAACTATGAAAAATGAGGTCAATATATTGTAGGTATTGGGGGGTAGGGAGTGGGTTATGTGGTGTTTATAGGTATTGGGGAGTATAAAAAGGGGTATCTAGTAAAAACAAGGAATATCTTGCAATAATAGGGTATTTTTAATTGGAACTATGTATTGGGAGGGGGCTCAACAAAAGGATTTTGGTAGTTATTTATCAGTATCTAGTGAAATTAGAGAATTCTTTAATATCCCACGAACGAAAAAACTATGGCATAGTTTCCCTGAGTGAACACCTCATTCCCAAAACCCAGTTGTGTGTAATACATAGGATTCTTTTAAAATATATTAAACAATTAAACTTAATTAGATGTTGCAATGGCAATTTTTAAGTAAATTTTCTTCTTGATGCACCGATGTGTAGCATATAGTCCTATCTTGCAATTTTGCATACTATGACCTGTCTAGTTTGCAATGTCAAATACAAGAATTCTAGAAGGAAGGCAGGGAGTATCAAAAAATTTATGATGTAGTGATTTGTTTGAGAGTTAACACAATAGTTTCAAAGTCTATGAGTTCGTAGTCTAGGTAAGAATGCAATTGATAGAGATAATATGTTAGACATCATACATCAACCACCCTATCAATATGGATACATTAGCCACCCTTCTTAACAATGGTTACATCATGACCATAAGTGTCCTTATAAGACCTATAACAAAATAACCAGAATAACACTAGTGGCTCTATGGACAGAGCATGGAAGTAGATAATCATGCTCATCCTTGAAGAACATGATCTAGAAGGATACATCAAAGAAGAGGTCAAGTATGCATAGGGAGATGAAGCAAAGGCCAAGCAAAAGAAGGATATGATCAAATCCAAAAGGATCATTGATGACTCCATCAAGGATCATTTGATTCCTCAAGTATCATCAAAGAATAATCCAAAAGAAATGCTCGATGCTTTGACAAGTCTATTTGAAGGAAAGAACATCAATAAAAGAATGAGATTAAGAAAACAACTCAAGCGAGTGAAGATTCAAAAGGTAGAAACTATGCAGTCATACTTCACAAGAGAGTCTGAGATCAAAGAAAAATTGGAGGTAGAAGTTGTGATGACACCCTGAATGGTCTCCCAAGGGATTAGGAATATTTCATCGAAGATATATGTGCTATAAAAAAGCTCACCAACTTCGGCATAGTTTTGGAAGAATGTGTGCAAGAAGAAAGAAGAATAGCCAATAGAGAAGAAAAGATAAATTGTGATGAATATAAAAGCCTTGGAAGCTCATGCAAAGAAAGGATCAAACAAGAGAAATGATCGTGATCAATCTCCCAAAATAAATCAAAAGTTTTAAAGAAACTCAAGAGAAAAAAGAGACTCCTTATATTTTGAATGCTTCCTATGTCACAAGATGGGACACATTGCAAGAAATTGTCCACTCAAAGCATAACAATTCAAGAAGGGTGAAGAAGCTCCATTCCCATGCAACTGAAAATGATGACTGAGATAAAGAAAATTAAATGAAGATGAAGACTCCAATGAAGAATACATTTTGATTTCAACCTTATTGGATTAGTCTCTCATGGAAGTGACACTTGGATCGTAGACAGTGGATCTTCCATACATATGACAGGTTATAAATACTATTTTCAATGTCTTGTACAAAAAGACTCTCCTTACAAACTAAACCTTGGAGGTGACTATCAATATCCCATCAAAGGAATGGGAGAATCCTTTTACAAGTTGGAATCAGGGAAGTCTATGAAGATGAAGGAATTCTTATATGTGCTAGGATTGAAGAATAATCTACTTTCTATCTCATCTCTAGACAAAAAGGACTTGAGAGTTGTTTTTGTAGATAGAGATGTCCTCATGTGGAAAAATGGAAAGATAATAGATGATGCAGTTGTGATTGGTGAAGGAGGAGGAGGAATTTGCAAAGTAGAAGGACATACAGGCTCAGCTCTAACGGCAAGTACCATCAACCCATATGAACTATGGAATAGGATACTTTGTCATGTGAACTACAAATCCCTAACAATTGTGACTGAGGTAGTCAGAGGTTCACCAGAGATTGAAATCAACCATAAAGGAGTTTCCAAAGGATATGCTCAAGGGAAGAATACCAAGAACCCATTTCCAAGTTGCAACAATAAAGCAAAAGGGAACATGGACATTTTTCATTTATATGTATGCGGTCCAATGTCAGCCACATCATTAAGGAGGTATGTTTATTGTGTTTCTTTTATAGATGACTATTCCATAAAAAATGGATTTACTTATTAAAAAGAAAATTTGAAGTATTTGAGAGATTCAAATAATTCAAGGCTCTTATGGAGAATTTATCTGAAAATAAGATGAAGACCTTGAGATCCGACAATGGAGGAGAATTCACTTCAAATGAATTCAAATATTTCTGCAAAGAAGCTGGGATGAAGAGGGAGCTCACCACACCCTATAATCCTCAACAAAATGAAGTAGTAGAAAGGAAGAATAGAACCATTATGGAAGTTGTGAAAGCCATGGTTCATAATCAAGACACTACTATAATTACCCAAAAGCACAGGGGATTCATCTTATTAACCAACATCTTATCACCGTTCATTAAAAAAATGGAGTTTTTAAATTATGAAAAATGAGTTCAATGTATTGTAGGTATGGGTATGGGGTGTGTATAGGTGTTTGGGGTTATAAAAAGGGTTATCTTGTAAAAATAGGGAATATCTTGTAAAAATAAGGTATTTTTAATTAGAACTATATATTGGGAGGGAGACTCAACAAAAGGTTTTTGGTAGGTATTTATCAATATCTAGTGAAATTAGGGTGTTCTTTAATATCCCATGAATGAAGACACTATGGCATAGCTTCCTTAGCTTCCTTGAGTGAACACCTCTTTCCCAAAACACACTTGTGTGCACTACATAGGATTCTTCTAAAATGGACTAAACATTTAGAGTTAATTAGATGTTGCAATAGCAATTTTAAAGTAAATTTTCTTCTTGATGCACCCATGTGTAGCACATAGTCGTATCTTGCAATTTTACTTTAGTTTTATATATTTACTATTAAATTAATTAATTTAGTTATAAAATATATATAATAGACTTTAAATTTAATAAAAAAATTGATATCATTATTTTATTAATAATTTAAATACTTTCTTGCACTATTTCCAGTCACTAATCTCACTCATTAAGAAGAATTGAACTAAGAATAGTGGCATTTAATCCATCTCAAATGGATGGAAACCCGTTTGGACAACATCAAACCTACGCACTTCTTCTTCTTCTTCTTCTTTTTTATATGTCTGCTCCCAAAGTCAAGTTTCCAACACTAGGTGACCTAAGGAATTGAACCCCTCAACCCCTCAATTACTGGGAGCGTGATTAGCGTTTGAATCAGGTCGTCTCAATGATATTGTCCACCCAAGCACATATTTATAACATTGGTCTCCACATCGTTTTTGGTTTTTTGAAATCGCTCATATCTTCTCGTCGGAGCTTTTCTTCGTTTTATGTTTTGTTGTTCCCCGGATCTTTTCTTCGTTTTAGGTTCTTTGCTCTTCGAAGCTTTTCTTCGTTTTAGGTTTTTGTTATTTTGAAACAGAAAGAGATTTCAGACTCTATCTGCAGGAACAGATCTGCGGTTTTCATTGTAAGTAAATTCATTCAATGGAAACGTCCAGAGAGATGCAGAAACAGATTGCTTTTTTTGTTGATATAGTGGGGGAATCCATAGACAAGGCGCGGAAGTTTTTACAGGCAACCAACTGGAACCTAGACGAAGCAGTGCAGCTATTCTATGCTCAATCTGATAGCCATGAAATTGAGTCTGACTATGTACGCCCGGCTTTACCAATTCAGAGGTTATACGACCTGGGAATGAGATTTGGATATTTTGCGTGCATTGTAATTACTTGTAATTCTTACAGCCTTTGCATTTTTTTTTCTATTTATTCTCCTAAAATATCAATTTTTTCATCTACTGTATTGCTTATGGATTTCACCATGAGAAAATATAAAACATAAGGTTCTCTATTTATTAAAATTGTCTCGACTAACTCGCTGTTTGGAAATTTTTTATATAAAATTCCGACGTCATGATCGATCTGGGAGAGTTGTTAGTAGTTATGGTATTGGAGAGTTGTTAGTAGTTGTTAGTGGGCCAAACGCTTACAAATAAAAAAAATTACAGGTTTTTTTCGTTCTATCAAACAATCCATAAACATTTTGTATATAGATTATGATTATCTTCTCTGTATTTGAATCTCATAAATATTATAACATTTTATACACATGTTTATAGATAATGGATTATGAGTATTTTAAATATGCTTGTTTTTCATACAGATAATGAATTTTTTAAGAATGTAATTATTCATATAATTATAAATAATATGATTACAATTTTTTTTATAATTAAAGTTAGTATATTTTAATATATTTATAACAATAATTTATACTTAATTTATAAAATCTTCTTTCATATATATTTATATATATAATATTTACAAATTGAAAAAATATATATATTTATATTTTTAAAATCAAACAATTCTTAAACATTGTATTTCTAATATGGTTTAAAAACATATTATATTTTGATAAATATAATGAACATTTTAATTATATATATATATCGAAGAAGTTGGGAGACATTGTAGGTGCAATTTAATTTTTGCAATACCCATGCATGTTAGGAAAAAGCAAATCCAGAAAGGACAACATTGTGTACTTCATTTTCATATAAAGTGTACACGATATGAATATAACAAGTACTCCATTTTTGCATAAGGCATACTTGATATATATACATCAAGATGAATGATGAAGCCATTGCCTTCATTTTTTTGGTTTAAATGATTTCAATGGTATTGATTTAAATGATTTTGTCTTAATGAATCTGTTATAATAAGCTAGAACAAATAATTTAGGATAATATTGACTTGTTATATAAAGCTAAGTTGTATGCTTTGAAAATGAAGGGTTGTGATAAGGTTATAAATAATCTTAATACTTGCAATGACTTGCTTAATCAAATCAAGGTCATGGTCATGAAGTACTAACCAATATGTAATGCATATCCTTGTTATATAGTCTTATGGGTATTTTTGAAGAATATGCAAGTTGCCATTAGTAGATCTACAAAGCTAGAGAATATCAAGTTTTAGGTTAGTCATAGTCGAAGTAGAGAATGAGAAGAACCTCTTAAAGAAACATTGATTCATAAATGTTGTGACTAGGGATCACTCTATTAAGGAATGTAATGGTGAGAGATATAGTGGGAGGAAATATAGATTGAAAGGAAGATATGTTGGTAAAGATAGGAAGTGGCATGAGTTGATTTATGGCACTAAGAATATTGTGCATGGAATTGATGATCTAAAGGACTCCTGAGTTGTGTGAGGCATGTGTGCATCAAAAGAGAAAAAGGGTCTAAGTTTTCTTGAGTAACAACTATGATCAAGAGTTGCTTGAGTTGGTGCACTCTTATAATCATGGGCTTGTGGGTGTAGTCTCCATTGGAGGGCCTCATTTTTTTATCACATTAATTCATGAATTTTCACTAAAGTCGTGGGTTTACTTCATGAGGAAGGAAAGTGATGCACTTGAAGTTCATAAGATCTTTATATCCTTCGTTGCAAGCCAAAGTAAGAAAAAGGAAAATTTTTTAAGAAGAAAAAATAGTGATGAGTATGGTTCTAATAAGATATAGTTGCTTTGCAAATCTTGGAGTTTTGCAATGTAGAATAGCATGCCACATACTCTTGAGCAAATTGGTTTTTCTAAGATGTTGATATGAACCTTAATCGAGGAACAATCAAGCATGGAAGTGTATGTTGATTCAAGCAATAAAATTTGAGTTGAAGTGGTTGTAAAAGAAAAATATATGACCAATAATTCATTTGTTGGGCGATAAGGTAGTAATGAAAGAGTATTGCAGTGGAGAGAAGACTTTTGTTTCACATGTCAAGGCTCTTGGGTGTGAGGCTTACCTTTGTTTCAAAAGTCGATGGTGTTTGGATGTGAGGCTTACATGCATGTATCTAGGGACAAGTTTGACTACAAATCAATGAAGTGCATCTTTATTGGATGTTTAGAAGAAGTCAAGGGTTACAAGTTGAGGATTTTGTCGAGACATGGGCATACCCATAATTGGAATGGGATCTTCAAGTAGGATAAATATTGTGCGAATTGGTCTAAAAAAATGTGTCCTGGTTAAAAAGGTACAACATGTAGTGGTGAAAATCTTGCGCCAATAAGAAAGGGTGCATCATGTAGTGGTTATAGATTTCTAATCTAGAGTTGAATATCATTTTGAGAAATTGCCAAAGGAATCAATGCATAATTCGAGAGGAAGGAGGTGATAATGAACATGAAGAAAATCTACCATTAAGACTTAATGAAAATGTGCATAATAAACATGATGAATGTGATTAAGAGTAGAATTTGAGAAGAATCCTTTGTGGATGAAAATGTCCTAATAGGTATGTCGATGGGCCAACTAATTTTAGCTATTTTTCTTTATGTTCCTTCTGTGATGATCCAAGAAATTTCAAAGAGGATCTTAATATTTCTCACTAGAAGCAAGACATGAAGGAAGAAATGAAAGCCTTAAAAAGGAAAATAACATCGATTTTGCAATATTTGCTTGAAGGAAGGAACATGGTTGGGTGCAAATGCTTATAAAAAAAATAACACAAATGGTTATGTGGATCAGTATAAATATTTTTGGTAGAAAATGGATAGTTTAAAGTAGAGGGTGACTACTAAATCGTAGAAAATGGATAGTTTAAAGTAGAGGGTGACTACTAAATCGACACACCATTAGACCCCATTACATTTCCCCTCTTGTGGTATCATAGCCCCTTTAAGTTCTCATTGCTTGTTGCAACACATCTAGTTCGAATGTGTCATCCCCATCATGTAATCGGCGAGGTGAAACACATGTCCTCTTAAGTTTTGACCCTAATATCCAAATGTTGTAAGGTTTTACAACCCCCATATCATGAAAGTTTGTGAGTTGTAAAGAAGAGTATTTTTACTTATTCACGCAAACACCACTTGAACAATGGTGTCAAATTTTTGGTAGAAAAATTGATCGTTAAGGCATGGGATGTATGTTCAAATGAAAGTAAATATCACAAGTAAAAAATAAAGAATGTAATGTAGATAAAACCTGCACATGATATGTTTAAAACGAGAACATGATATATGCACAAAAAATGTATGTGATATGTTAAAAACAAGTACATGTTATGTAGGATATAAAAAATCTTTTGGCCCCACCACAACCTTTTTTTGTCAAACTCTCCCTGAACATCGCGATACAGGATACTATTTACGACTAGTGATTGTAAGTTTTTTTGTTTTATATGCTTATGATTGAAAAAACTCCCAAAACAAGATTCTAGCATGAATTGTTGTGACAATGTGAAACATTCACAATTGAAAAACAAGATTAGAAAGAAAGAAAAAAATCCTCTTGAAATCATCTAAGAACTTAGAGAAAAAGAAAGGGAAGGAATGGTGAATTGAAGGCATGCTTCAAATACAAGCATAGTAGTTAATATAATTCTCTTCACCAATTTATGACAAGATAAGTGTAAAATGTCAACACAGGAGCCCTCATTTTCAAGAAAAGTGAATGAAGAATCCCCTCATGGCCCTATTAATGAATTAAAGTGTCAATTCTTATCGGGAGATGTTGAAATTCCAACATCCAACAGGTTCCAAACAAATATACCACCATTTGAAGATGATATAGCTAAGGAGGAAATGCAAGGACTTTTAGCCTATTGTGGTTATGAAAATAATGTAATTTTAGGTTTAACTCGTGAAGAGCATTCTAATGAATAACAAGTAAATGTTGTTCTGATCACCCATGAGGTCCAACCTATTGTTGAACAAATATATGTTTTTGAGAGAAACCATTAGGATGTTTAGACTCGTCCATATAGCTACCAACAACGTGATGAGCAACCAAAAGCTCTCGTTCAATCATCATGGCATACTAATGAAGTGTTCCATGATACAAACACTACTCCATTACCTCGACTGACCCCCAGTGCATTGAAGAACTCCAAAACATATCCAGGTGGATGAAATCATCATTATTTCTCTTAAAGGTGATTTATCTAAACGTTCTATTGCTTACCAGAATCAACAAATAATTAATAATTACTTTCATTCAAAATGTGATGCTAAAAAATGTAGGCTATTTTTATCTTTGTTAAAATGTATATTTTTTATTGTTGTTAGAAAACAATTAGACATCAAGGTAATAAAAGAATCTTGCCCAAGTAGTCATATTGTTAAAATCTTAGTATATGTTTTTATCACAATTGGTAAGAAAGTTTGTTTTAAAGATCATAATGCAGCTCGTTGTGTATTGTCGCAAGCAATTGTAAACAAGAACACAAGAAATTGTCATATGTTAAATCCTACATCCAAAATTGTTAAGTTGAATGTCAAGACACTAGGTAGGTATTGTATAAGAAGAGAACATCTTGACACAATCATCCAAATGGATTTTTGGGCCTTGATTGGTAGGTTTCCACGTTCGAACACGATACTAATCGTTGTAGTTAAGGGAGTAGTGTTTGTAGAATTTATGTTTTCCTATTTTTATCTCTTTATTTCTCCTTAAATATTGTATATTCCCAAGAAGGTTTTATGTTGTTTCTTCACTACTATCTCCCTATATTATACCCCTCCTTTTCTTACTAGTACTACAGGAATTTTGACTATTGATTTTTGGTGGTTCTGTTAAAATTTTGAGAATGTGTTCATTTATATCCTCTTGATCTCACTTGGAATTCTTAAGTCTGGGATTATCCTCTTTAAGACTTTGGCATATCTACTTTCAAACTCCTCATGGTTTCTAGCATCTCTGACTACATGTCAGCATTACTCTTGGATCCTAGTTCCACAAAAACACTTCCATTCTCTAAATATGGCATATCTTCTAGTACATATTCCTCACCCATATTCTGCTTAGGTTCTGTCATGGTTTGTCTACGTGTAACAATAGGTATACTTTTGTTAATTTAAAGATATTTGTATTTAGTGTTCTTTAATGTTTAAGCATGTAATGTACCATTAGGTCAGAGTGTTATAACCTTGCTCTGATACCATTTTGTAACATTCCCCATAGTAAAAATTGCAATTTAAAGCTTTACATAAAATCCATAATTTTTTTTTATAAAGTAAATCTACAACATACACCTATTTACTATCATTCCTTTCAAAGCTTTACGGCTGGGATAATTTTTCCTCAAGCGAAAGTGTTTGTTTTGTTTAAAAAATTATAGGATTCTACCTCAAAAGTTGAACTAATTAAGCACTAAAAGGGAAATAGACCCCTTAGTTTAGCTCATTAACTTGCTTAGCAAAAATGATAACTCATTTCCTCTCCTACTGCAGGTACCATATCAAACTCATATCCAAAAGAAAAGGTTATACCCTACCTAAAAGTCTAATGTTAAAGGGACCAAGGTCATGAAACAACATGGGATAATGAACATATATTCAACTATGGAATTGAGTTTTTGGTTTCAAAATTTAATTGTTGAAAATAGTGTTTAATTCTGGTGCTACTTTATAGCTATAAAGTAGGGTTGACTTTACCTGTTGCTCATCCACTTCGACCATATGGTAGGATTTTCTCCTATGCTAGTGAAGAAGCTATCTTGAAGCCCAAGCTTTCTGTTTCCTCTAAACTGAACTTTGTCTATTTAAAACATGTTGGTAGATGTGACCCTCATAACCATACACCATATTCATTCATGGTGATGGTTTTTGGTCTTGGTTTCACTTTTGTCAATGTTGCTAGACTGTGTTGAAGTGATTTCATTATAGGTATAAAACCCCAACTCATTTCTCACTAGTGTTTCCATAATTTGTAAAACACTAACTATATACCATAGCTTTCGTACTTACGTTTTGCAGGTTCACTGGCTTCATATGGATTTTTCCGAGCTTCACGAGGTAAGTACTTGTCCTAAAATGTTTTTTTCTATCTCTATGAGTCAATCTTCTGAAGATTCGTTGCGATTGTAAATGGCTTTGCTAGTAATGGTGGTTTTGACAAAGGCTTTATGGATGGATGTAACCTTCCAAGGGTTTTTGCTGGACTCATTATCTCTAGCCATTCGGCACTATGGGTAATTTTGTTAATTTTAACAGGACTTGTTTACATTATAACTATTTATTGTGAAGGTTTTGGTGAGTTAGAACGAACTCCTGAGTTTAAATGAATAGTGTTTTCTATGATAAGCGGCAGTATATAATACTGTGTTTTGTTGTGTAGTTTGAATATCAAGCATTTGTGTCATTTAAATTTATTGCCTTTACCTTTAATTGTTGTTTTGTTTCCATTTAGGATTCTGTACAAGAATAATTTGTTCTTTGATTTTAGACTGGTTACAAATTGTAAATATTTTTTTGTAAGTAAGTAGGAAGATTCTATTATAGTACAAAAAGATGGTTCAATAGGATGAGATACAAGAGGTCTTTGGAAAACAACCCATGTCTGGACCAAGACATGGCTATTAAGGCCTGCCCCTCCTGTCTTAACTAAACTAGGCAAAAACTGAACAAGGCTTCAAACCATTACAAAGCTGAGACGAAATACACTATGGGAGCCTCAAGGACTAGTTCCCACCAACTTCCAAAAATTTACAAAACTGAACCTAACAGGGACTTAAAATAGAGATTACAATCCTCTCGGTGTCTTCCAAGGAAACCATAAGATTCTTCAGACGGATTGGGAAAGGAGCCTCGAAGCTTAACAATGAGGCCCGCACCATACCAAGCTGTAAAATCAAAATCAACATCTATCAGAACAACAAAAAGACAATTGCCCACCACCAGACTTAACTTCTGGCCCCTCGGTTGGGGCCCTGGAACTGATCCTCGTGTTGAGATAGAGCAAAGATTATAGGCGAATTTCCTAGGGTATTCACAAGGGTGGTTGCGCCGAACCCTGGGCTAACCAACATATCCTGAGCAATCTACTACAGGAGACAGAAACCTGCAACACTTTCCTGCTGCCCACGACGAATGATGTCTAGGGTGTCACAGATTCCTTGGATAGTATGAATCTTCACCTGGATGTCTCGAGCCAACAAGATGTGAGTGGTCTAGAAGGGGTTGGGAAACAAAGGTCGCCCTACCAGGGCCTCAATTTCCTGAGGAGGTCAATCTCTAGTATGGAAATAAAATCCTCAATAGTAGTTGGTGTTTCCTCCATATACTGATCACCCCAATTGAAAGGTTCTGCTACCGGATCATCTCCCCTTGGAGGCATAGAATCATGCAATGAACTAGGGGAAGCCTCACTGTGGCTTTCTCCCCTGTTGGTGATGCTCGCTTGGTTATGGGCCCTCTAGTAGTGCGGCATGGTGAATGCACACAGGTGAATCCTAAGAAACAAGAGAAATAGAATTGACACCTTGATTGGGTCTTGACACTCCATAGAACCTTAATTTATAGAGCACTACTCCTCCGAGTCCTCCCATCCATAGACATTCTCCATAACTCTGCGTGTGCTCACCAAAATTTTCTGCCCTTCCTCCCACTCCATCAGATCTCTCACCATGTGCAATTGATTTTCCACCTTTTGCTTCACAGGGGGCCAAATAATATGGACATCCACCATATTTTCCATACTTACCACATCAAACGTAATATCTGTACATTTGATCTTACATACTTGTCCTCTCCTCCACCCGTCCCATGGATCCGATTGCGGAGAGTCTCTGCCTGTGGATATAAAGCCAAGCCCAATACCTGCTGTCGACTTAACCTCTCACTACCCCCACATGCTCCATAGTAATGCTGCGTGTTTAGGCATGCATTGATCCGGCCCCACCTGGCGATTAGGAATTTTCCAGACCTTCCGTTTTAGCCATCATGAAATTCAAGGCCTCGTTGTGTGGTGTCAGCACGCCATCCATCTATCTTCCCATTAAAGATTGATTCCAGTTGTCATTTGCATGCAGCAGGATGGATTGAGTCAGGTGGTTGTACAGGTTACAACACCCTTCCTTGTCGTCCTCCGCTAACTTCAAGCATCATTTCCAAATAGTCTGGGTCTTTGCTCTATCGTCAATTTCCTCTGCATGGAAATATCTGATGCTTTCCACTCCCGAGTTCGCCATGGCATCTGCCACCTTGTTTCCCTCCCATTTAACATGCAAGAACAGAATGGCTTCCTGGCCTTCGAGGGTTTTCCTTAGTGCGCTTAAACGGCCCTCCCATCTCCTATTCTTTGATACTTGGGTCATTGAAGCACCCAATTGAAGCCGATGGGATAAATTGATAATAATCTAAGAGTCCCCCTTTGCCACGAGAGGAGTTTTCCCTGTTTGCATCGCCCATTTCAAGCCATTTATTAGGCCTTTGAGCTCGGCCATATTGTTAGTATTGCTCCCTATTGATCTCGAGAACAAACTGAGAATATCACCCTTCGAATTCCTTATAGCACCCCCATAACCAGTGGGACTAGGATTTCCTTTGGCCACTCCATCAACATTGATTTTGAAAGAGGAAACTGGTGGTCCTATCCAGGAGTTCAGGCTAGAGATGGGCACTAGAACTGAATGAGAAATAAAATTGTTGGCAGGTAATTCCCCAATCCATAAATCATACAAAATAATTCTTTCATTTGCTTCCGCTATAAATTCTTCCTACATCCACTGGTGTAGAGTGATAGTTTCTTTCAAATGAGCTTCTATAGAATTCCATATTTCCCCTTATTTTCTTGATTTGTTTTCAAAGGTCTATCTGTTGCGAGTTTTCCATATTTCCCATAATGTGAAGCCATGAAGAAGCTCCCACAGGAAATTGGCAATTTTGTTTTTAAAATAGTTCATAGTCCATTCTGCTATGGTGATGTCTGGTCATCCTTTAGGACGATGGTTTTTTTCTGAAAATTTCTGCCCCTTTCTCCCATATTGAGTCTGCTACTTTGCATTCATCCAGCAGATGATTGATGGTTTCATTATTTTCCTCGCACATGTAACATCTAGACGATCCATAGAATCCTCTAATTTGCAGGTTATCCCATGTTAGGATACGATGTTTTATCACTAGCCAGCAGAAAATAGAGACATTTGGCCACCATCCTCCATTCCATATTTTCCCTCATTTGGCTTCAGGCTTCATGTTCTGAGTCCCTGTTAGCAGCCCTAAGGCTTCTTTGGGGTTGAAGTCACCTGAATTGTCATGCCCCCATCTGAGCTTATCTGGATCCTTGTTCTTGGCTACTCTTTTATTGTAGAGCTCCAATAGAAAATGTTCCATGTCTTCCCCGGGTGCTTGGGCTTGCCACCAACTCCATTCCTTCCACGTCTAGAAAAGTTGGTCCTCATTGCGAGTATCCTAGAAATTTGCCACCTTTCCATGGGAATGATTCTGGAGGAAGGTGCGGAGTAATGGGGACTCATCCCGCATGAAATCACCGGTTCTTGGTTCAAATATTGGCTTGCAAATATAGCATTTTGGCCATTTCGCACCTTCCAGAAACTGTGCTTTTGAACCAATCCCCTATTTTCCTGGGAAGTCTTCCAAATGCTGGAGCCTGGGAGATTTTCTCCAAAGTGAACCAGGGATTTCTTGGGCCATTGGGGGCATATTTCAAATGCCACAGTTTAGCCCACGGATCCTCCACATAATTGACCCATTGCCACCATATTTTGGGTCTCATAACTTTATTATTTTCAAGAGGGTCTCATAGTCCCAATCCCCCAACATCCTTTGGGGTGCATATGGTTTGCCAATCCACAAGTGGCCACTTTCTGTTTTCTTTCCAATCCTCCCCACAATAAGTTCCTCTGAATGTTCCTGATTTGTTTTATAATAGATTTTGGGGCTTCCATCACTGAGAAGAGGTAGATGGGCATTGTCTTAAGAATCGATTTTACCAGGACTAGTCTGCTCGGGAAATTGAGGGCTCTAAAAGTCCATAGATTGAGCTTTTTGTTGATTTTTTCAACCACTTCCTTCCAATATATTTTCTTGATAGTCAATTCTGCCATTGGCGCTCCCAAATACTTTGAGGGGAGGCTGGCTTCCAGGAATTCCAAGATTCTGAGTATGTTTCGCTTGGTGATCTGCGGGGTATTGAAGAAGTATGAGATTTTGCCTTGTTGATTTCCATGTCGCTAGCTTCCAGAAAAGTATTCAGACATTCTTTAATTCCTTTGGCCTCATGAACTGATGAGGGGACCATTAGCATATTATCATCCATGAATAGTTGATGGGTCTGTGGGTCCATCCCAATTGTTAGAGATAATCCCTGAATTCTATTCGTTTCTCTCCTAATTTTGAGCATCCTTCCTAGGCGTTCCACTGCAATGATGAAGAGGAAGGGAGATAGGGGATCCCCCTGTCTAATTCCTCGTGAAGCATTGAAGGGACTCGAGGGGGAGCCATTGACCAATATTGAGAAGAAAGTAGAGGAAACCATATTCATAACCCAATTTGTCCACTCCTCCGCAAAGCCAAAAGCTTTAAGAATCCCTACCAAGAATTGCCAATTCAATTTATCATAAGCTTTTGAAAGGTCAAGTTTTAGGAGCATACTTGGAGTCTTCGTAGCTTTAAGAGAATGGATAGTTTCATGGACCAGAATGATACCATCAAGAATTTTCCTTCTACAAACCTTGCTTGCTCTGAAGAGATGATGATAGGGAGGAGGGGTTTAAGACAATTTGAAATTACCTTGGAAATGATTTTGTAGATGACATTACACAGGGCAATAGGTCTTAGTTTGTTGGGATTCCCCAGTCTATGTTGAATGACCGCTTTGTGGAAAAAACTAGTATTACGTTCTCCTTCCTGGAGACACTTGATTCTAGCCTTCTGGTTCTAGTAGAATTCCTCTTGTTGTTCTCTTTGGCTGAATTCTTGTAGCAGTAACTTGGGCCTAAATCCTCAATTCTTTTGAGAATACACTCTTCATCCCTTGAGATTGATTTAGCTTAATTTTGATCTCTAAGGATTGTTTTTCTTGGAATATATTACCGAATGACTCCTTATTCCCTTTCTTGATGTGGCCTTTGAGGAGTTTAAGTTTTTGTTGGAATTGATACATTTGAGTGCCTCGAATTGGTGGGGAAATCTACCACCATTCGTTGAGTTTCTCATGGAAGTCCGTATGTAGAAGCCAGAATTTCTCAAATCTGAATGGTCTATGAGGGTTAACTTTGACATTTTCCCATTCCAGGCCGATGAGCCAGTGATCTAAACTTCCTGCTGGCAGAACCACCACTTTTAGGTCACCCCCTGCCATCATGACCGATTCCAAGAGAAGAAACTTGTCAAGTCTGCAGGCTATCCTTCTGTCTCCCGTTTGTTTATTGTTCCAAGTGAATATGCCATTGGAAGTTCTGACATCTATCAAATTAAGGTCATTAATAATAGCATTAAAGTTGTTGCTTGCAGAGTTTAGGTTCTGTATACCACATTTTTTTTCGTCGAGGTTCTTAATCAGATTGAAGTCACACCCTAGGATCCAGGCTTTGTCCTCGACTAAGTCTTTTATGTCTAAGATCGACTCCAGAAATGCTGGCTTCTGTTCAGCCCTCGGGGGATCATAAACATTGGATATGACTCCTATTATTCTGGTACCTATGATGTGGAAATCAGCCAAGAGAGTACAAGGAGTGGCTGGGAAGCTTGATAAGTGTACCTCATGAGGGTTCCACAGGATTCCCAAATCTCTTCCAGCCCCTCTTGCGTCTAAAGCTACTGATTCACAGCCCTTCCATACTTTGCGAGATATACTTGATAGTTCTTCTCCCGAGCATTTTGTTTCGTGTAGAAAAACTATCCCTGACTTATATTTTTCAATCTTTCTTCTAAGATGGCGGGTTTTAAGAGCACTCTTACAGCCTCTGATAGTCTAGGTTGTAATCTACATCAGAAATAGATTAACTAGAGAGTGATAGGGCTATATCTATTGTTGGATACTGCCCTAAAGCCACTAGTTGTTCACCTATTGCTTTTATTCTTTGAACATTGCTTAGTCTTCCCCTCTTTTATTTTTTTTGTTTTTTCTTACCGTCGGTGACTTTGACGGATTCAACTACAACCCCTAAGGAGCTTGAGTTTTTGGCTTGAATAATGGCTTTCTCTAGCAAGGAAACTTGCTAAGGGGGAATCTGGTTTGGATATTTATGGGAGCATGAAGCTTCCACCCCGTCTAGCTCTTCGGATATCCTATTTCCATATCTTCTGAGACAAGTTCCATTGTCCCCAAATCTTTCTTGGCCTCCTCTTGTTGTCGCTGGACAAGAGGTTTCAGATTGGTTTTTACTTTTTCTTGTTTCTTTTTTGGGGTTTTCTCTCTCTCATTTCCCCGGTTTTGTTTGTTCTATTCACTTTGTTGTTCTACTTGGAGTTTTTCCTTCTCTGATCTACTTGTTTATCGGCATTAAAGTTTGCCTGATCTTCTTGGAGGGTCTCAAACCAGTTCTGGGTTTGCACTCTTTTGTTTACTTCCGGACCTGAAGTTTTCCTCGCTTGTCATTTATTGTTTTGAATTTTAGTAAATTCCTCTACATCCTAGTTGTCTTGGTATTTATTTCCCCATGGTATTTTATTTTGGGGGCAATCTACGAATATATGGCCATGCTCATGGCATCTTCTGCATCTGAAAGGGATCTGTCCATAATCTATGGCCTAAAACCATTCCTCATCTTCCCAAGTTAGCTCGATTCCATCAGGTAGATCTCTGGATATGTCAAGGTAGATACATATTATGGCATACAATATGTATTTTCTTTGTCTAGTTTTCTCTGAGACTTTGATAAAGTTCCCCAGTGTGTTCCTGATGTCCATTAATATTTATTCCTTCCAGTATTCTGTTGGGAGGGAATACATTTTTATCCATACAGGAGCCATCGTCAGGTTTTATTTGTCAGGGTCAAATCTCTCTTACCATGGCCTGAGAAAGAGGCCCACCGAATTGTAGAAGTAGGGGCCATTCTCAAAGATTTTTTGTTTTGTCCTCTTCATTAAAGAATATTATTGTGAAGAACCCTTTAGCTCCCATTTGAAGGTCATAGTGTCGTTGTAGTTTCCACATTGTGTTGATCCACCAGACTAGGGTATTTCTGTGGACCATATCCCAACGAATTTTCCTATGAGAGCCCTCTCTTTCATGTATTGAATATCCTCCCTGACTCTTTCAGATTTGATCTGCAATTTTGGCAAAATCTTGGATTTTGGTACACATTGTCTTGTCCTTCTTATGCCTTGATTATTCGTTTATTCCTTTCTGGTTCCACTACAACCTTCCCCATCTCTTGGAATTATAGAAGCGCTGATCATTCCTTTCCCTTTTTCATTTTCTTTTCCCAAGATAACCGAATCCTCCTCTACTATTTCATTCCTTCCACGGTCCCTCTCCCCCCGAGGAGGAGTAGGAACCATCTTGAATGGTCTTTTTGAAATGTCCCCAACCTTCTTTAACACCGTAGATCCTTCCTCCTACATCCCCAAGCCCCTGCCTTCATTCAAGTTGCAGAGCTCTAAATTTCTATTAGTCCTAGTTCATCACAATAGTTCAAATTGTAAAATTAATAACCTTGGTTACACCAATTTAAAATGAATCTTTTAGTTTTGTTTTTTAAGCTTTTCGAAGTTATCACATGCTAGGGTTTACCCTATAAATAAAATGTTTTTCTTTTGTTTTCTAGCACGTTTATAAACCTTTATGTTTTCTTCTTTAATGGTTATCCTAATACTTTAACATTTTTTTAAAGGTTGGTAGTTAGTTGGTGCATTATTTGAACCAGTTAGGGTTTCGCCTTCGTGGTTTATTCAGTGCGACTCTAGTAATTAAATAAATGTTCAATAAAACTTCATAGGAATCTATCCATTTGAATGCCTGATTGTGATTAATGATTGTCCAATAAGGGTTTGCTAGGTTTACATAGTATTTTGTTCGTTTCCCTGTACATAATTTAAAATACTTTTGTTCAAGCTTTATAATCTCACTTGATATACAAGATTACTATGTTTCCGAATTCTATAATGAGATAACAAATAGATTAGAAATAAATTTAGGGTTGCAAGTAAAAAATTTATAAAAAAATATAAGCTGGTTACATTACTGTTGTTAGTGGTAACCTTAACCCTTAGTTTACACATAAATGAAAGAGAAGCACATTATGCTTTCAGTATTAAAGTAAGATGCATATTCATGATTCCTTTTACTGTTGAATATGAAGAGTATAATCATTACAACCTACAACTTGTCCATGCAGTAAATAAAAGTTAGATAAGTAAAGAAAGTGATTTTAGAGTCTGATACATATCTGGAAGTGATAGTTCTAACAGTCTCACACCACCCTGCCGTAGAAACTTGTAGCAGTTCTTCACCGGCTTAGTTTCACCCCCTTGCCCAGACCTTCGTGTTTAAAATAGTTTCACCTCAACCTCAAGTTGTCACCNCCCCCTGCCGTAGAAACTTGTAGCAGTTCTTCACCGGCTTAGTTTCACCCCCTTGCCCAGACCTTCGTGTTTAAAATAGTTTCACCTCAACCTCAAGTTGTCACCAGTATTAGCAGGAATAAATCATTTCAGAACCTGACATTCTCATATGCCTCACTGGAAGTTGTGTGAATCAGATCCGAACATCAGTGTGATGTTCTCTGGAAGCCTAGTAATTTTCAATAATTTCTGATAGAGCCTTCACCCAAGGTGATCTCTGGAAGCTCTCTTCAAACAAAAAATCCCCCCTTTTTCTTGTCTTGCCTAGGACTTTTATAACAAATAACCGATTCTTGAATACTGGCCACTTGTCTCCTAAGAGAATGTTGTAGGTTTAATAACTGTTTTAAACCTAAATTTCTGTCAAATGTTGTTCAACTATTACAACTTCCAATTCCGAAAAGTATATAAAATTTAACTTCTTTTTTTTAAAGTAAATAACAACAATAATAATATTAAAAGTAATTAGGGGTATTACAATGATGGTCAAAGTTTCTTTATTTATGCACTATTGTTGTCTATTATCATGGTGAATAATCCTTGCTGGTAGTGTCTCTACAAATGAAACATTAAGGATGAAATATTTTTTGAATAGATTTCATAGATGATTTCGATAATTGTTGGGCAACAATATTTGAGCCGTGGATTGCATAGATTGCATTTCATTATGTCATTTTCTATCTCAAAAGTGCATTCTAAATTAATGTTTTCTTGTTGTTTCAAGTTCACAATATGTGCAATCCAATGAATTGTGGACCATTGGATTATTACATTTGTTGCAGATTCAATTAGGTGGAGGTGCAAATACATTTTTTTTCTTTTTGCAGGACTTGTACTTGCATACACTAATTGTATTTACTATTCAGTCTAGTCTTTTATAGAAAAAAAATAGAATAAATGCATAAATATTATTAACAAATGAGGAAAAACAGTAAAATGGAGATGCAAATACATTTTTTTGTTTCAGCAAAACTTGTACATGTATCAACTAATTGAGATTACTACATTGTTTAATTTTTCATGAAAAAAAAACATAATAAAAAGTATAAATGATAATAACGGATGGAAGAAAATTTGTGGAAGGGCAGTAAAGGTGACTAGTTACGTAAGTTTTTTACTGGAAAATTCAAAGCAA
Source organism: Pseudotsuga menziesii (assembly GCA_001517045.1). NCBI lineage: Eukaryota > Viridiplantae > Streptophyta > Pinopsida > Pinales > Pinaceae > Pseudotsuga > Pseudotsuga menziesii. The sequence continues at coordinate 244,406 of LPNX010201299.1, forward strand.
TTTTTTTTCATGAGTTAGATGTACAGTTGTTGTAGTGGTTGCTGTTGATGAAGAATACCTTCTTGGTTAAGAGGGAGTGTTAAATAAATGTAAATGTGAAAGATATTCTATTGTACGTTTATTGTATTCCTCCTTCGGAGATGTTATTCTTTCATTCGTAGATGTCCTTTGTGTAATTGATCATGTAAAAGTCATGAGGTAAAACCTTTGTTGTAATTCGGGGAAATAGTATCCACAAAAGTATTTTATAAATGTTATTTTGAGTCTCCCTAGATAGGTCGTCCCTAATTAGAGAACATGGTCGGCTTAGTTAGTTATTTGAGTCACTCACCTCATCAATTGTAATGTTCCATTTTTATAGAAAGGAAATAACTGAGGACTAATAGCACTAGAAGCAGAAATGTACATCAATTTAGTATTATTAATTCATCAGTGTAGTAATAAGGCCATAAGAGTTCATATCATAAAGCATGCGGAGCATGCAGGCCTTATTTTAGTGTTAAAGTCAACATGAAATTAGAATTGCATGCATGCAAAAGTGAAGTGTAAACCCTAAAAGTGACATGCAAACCCTAAAAGTACATGCTAATCTATTTAAGAAGGGTTATTGGACAAAAGAGATCTCTATTGTTAGTGTTGATTGATTTTGGAGTTTCGAGTAGCAGTAAAGCATGCAGCCGGGGCAGTTGGGGTTGGAGATGGCATCTTCAGCTAGCGAGGGTTCGGCAGTGAGATATCTACCCTAGTATCTTATTGGGATAGATCATATAGGTTTATCCATTGCATCCATCATATACCACAGTACTGAGAGATCCAGGAAATTCCATAGGGTTATTAGAAAATCCACGTTTGTAGCTGGAAGTAACAAAGAAAACATAGAAGGATTCATTGAGAACACAAACTCCAGTATTTCCTCCACATTTCAGCTTCCTCTTTCTTAGTAGGCCTATCCTATGGTATGTAGTGATTATCAGCCATCAGTTTTCTCACCTAGGACAACTATCATCCAAACAGATCAGTTGGGGGCATGAGCAGCAGAACTACTAATCAATTCGCTAGGGCACTTAGAGGAAGCCAAACCTCAGCATGTTCCAGACCATCTCTCTGGCATCAGTAAATGGATAATCTTAGAAAGTTTCAGCCCGAACGGACCTCTCCTCCTACAAAAATGTCACCTTCAGTCTGGAAGGTTTTTATGGTACTATGGGGCGGCAACACCAGAAGAAAAGAGCATTATTAGACCACCCATCCAAATCCTTATGCATGCAGCTATATGTGGTTTCATTATCAGCTAGAATATTAGTGGTAAGTGTTAATTTCTCTTTGCAAAACCCTAACCCTAATTCAGATATATTTTAGGGAATTTTTGCATGGCAAGTTTGCATGTGTAGTTATTTTGCAAATTTGTATGAGATTGAGTGTGCGAGTCAGCACTATCATAGAACATTAGAGAATATTGGTATTTGAGATATTATAGTGGTATGAGAGCATGTTCCTTTCAAGTTGCGGGCATGCAAAATTGCAAATGAATTCAGAAGACCCATACAACATTATTTACTGGAGTCAAAGGTTTAGAAACAGTGATAGAGGAGAAGAAGTGTTGGGGGACAGAGAGTATCAGTTTGGAAAGGGCAAAGAAACAATGGCCGATGATGATAAAACAATTTTCAATAGTCTCATATCAGCCATAAAATAACTCACTACTGGGAAGAAATAAATGATTAGTACCTTCAGGAAAATGATGGAGAAAAATGGGCCCACCCCACACAGTCCTTTGTTTCCCAATAGTGATAGGGTATCCACCAGTAGTAGTGGGGAGCACTTACCTAGAAACATGCAGAGCCATCCCCATATTTACAACAAGACTTCTCGACCTACCATTCCTCAATTCTTAGATAAACCAGCTGCAGCGCCTCTAGCACAAGTAGAACCAAAAGAATCCATGAGTGCATATATGAGAGAGTATAGAGCTTTAGGAGATGACTTCCATTCACCCATGACCTTCACTGACTTATATGACTTTAAAAGTAAGAACAAACCTAGAGCTTAGAATAGGCCATTCACCCAGAACTATGAGTTATAGCGCACCGGAGGGAAACTGACTATCCCTAGCTTTGAGGGTACCCAGGGTGGCCTGGCCCAGAATTGGGTGCAGAAGTCGGATACATACTTCTAGCTCAACCCCATGATTTAGACAGATACCTTTAAATTGGTTACTTTGCATTTGGATGGAGAATCCCATGAGTGGTGGTACCAAGGGTTCATGACATTGGGTCACAATACCATCACATCGTACCCAGATTTTACACAGAGGATCAGTGAGCGGTTTGATCGGAAGGACCCTGAGGTATACTTTAGAGAGTTGGAACAGCTGAAGTAGATATGTCGTGCAGATGCATTTATTTCAAAGTTTCATAGGATAATAGTACATGATGAGGATGTGCATGAGAAGATAACACTAGAGCCATCATGTGAGTCTAGCGACACCAGCACACCCGATAGTCAGATTGTGGACAAGCCGTGTGATGATTTGGAGTTGGTACACTCTTTATCACCTACATTAGGAGTCCAGATAGTTATGACAGGTGAAATACATGAGTTGCAAGGAAATGAGCACAGCATTCGAGACAGTGAGGAGTCACACATGGAGGTTAGGGAGACTTTAGACATGCATGAGATAGAGCTTCCAGATGATAGTTACCGAAAGAAGATTGAACATGTTAAAGAAAACATTATAGCAATGCAAGAGAGGACCAAGATACTTCGAGACACCATAGTACAACAACATGTTGAGCTTATAGTTCTTCAAGTTGTATGTACTGAGTCAGCAGTCACGATTTCTAGTATTGAACAACAGTTAGATTCTTTTATGGGGAAGCAGGAGAAACATACTATTTCATTTCAAAATAGTCCTCTTAAGGAGTACATAGGCAGGGATTGCAATATCTTGAGTCCACATTTGCATAATGGTGGATGGTTTTTACTGGTTGGCTAGGATTGCGAGATTGACCAGCAGTATATGAGCATTTCAGTTGAAATCAAAAGGGAATAACGTCAGCTTGGTAGGATTATTCCTTCTGATGGTGCTTATGGGCAATGTACTTTTCAATGGTTGCATTGGAGAGAGATTAAGAGTGGGTGTCTTATTGAGTAGGCGATTCTTGGGAAGACATTCGTAGCCAAGGGTATAGTCCCACAAGAGCCTTCATATATTTGGGATGAAATATGGACAAGTTTGCATTGGGATCTAGGTGGAATACCTTATGAGGAATGGATACAATGTTTACTGATGGCGTTAATTGGGAGTCTACATGATGCTCCTTGTGTCGATACTACACAGGGTAGCGATGGATGCATTTTGACCTTTGAAATTCTTAGATTGATTTGGGACCCTTGGATTACAATGACTGACAGTTTAGTGATTTCTAGAGGATGCTTTCAAGATGTCTTTGGTGATGGTACCGTGCAGTGCAGTGTTTTGAGCAGAGGGTGCTACAAATCTCTTAGAATAATTTGGGACCCTAGTATCATCCCCGAATTCAGATGGTTCAGTTGATTGATTGTGGATTTGCATTGGAATTGCTTGAGGACAAGCAATCTTTGGTGAGGGAGGACTATAATTTTCCATTTTTATAAAAAGGAAATAACTAAGGACTAATAGGAATAGGAGCATAAAGGTACACTAATTAAGTATTATTAATTCATCAATGTAATAAGAAGGCCATAAGAGTTCATATCATAAAGCATGTGGTGCATGCAAGCCTTATTTTAGTGTTAAAGTCAACATGAAATTAGAATTGCATGCGTACAAAAGTGAATCCTAAACCCTAAAAGTGACATGAAAACCCTAAAAGTACATTCTATTCTATTTAAGAAGGGTTATTGGACAAAAGAGATATCTATTGTTATTGTTGATTGATTTTGGAGTTTCGAGCAGCAACACAGCATGCAGCCGACCTAGTTTGGGTTGGAGATGGTGTCTTCAGCTAGCGAGGGTTCGGTAGTGAGATATATGCCCTAGTATATTATTGGGATAGATCATACAGGTTTATCCATTGCATCCATCATATACTACAATACTCAGAGATCCAACACATTCCATAGGGTTATTAGTGGATCCACGTTTGCAGCCGGAAGTAACAGGGAAAACACAGAAGGGTTCGATGGGACCAAAAAGCCCAGTCTTTCCTCCACATGTCATCTTCCTCTTTCTTAGCAGGCCTATCCTATGGTATGTACCAATTATCAGCCATCAGTTTTCTCACCTAGAGCAGCTATCAGCCAAACATATGAGTTGGGGGCATGAGTAGTAGAACTGCTAATCAATTCGCTCAAGCACTTAGAGGCAGCCAAACCTATGCATGTGCCAGACCATCTCTCCAGCATCAACATATGGACAAGCTCAAGAAGTTTCAGCCCAAATGGACCTTTCCTCCTACAAACATTTCACCTTCAGTCTGGAGGGTTTTTATGGTACTATGGTGTGGTAACACCGGAGGAAAAGAGCATTATTAGACCACCCATCTAGATCCTTCTACATGTAGCTATCTCTGGAGTCATTATCAACTAGAATATCAGTGGTAAGCGTTAATTTGTCTTTGCAAAACCCTAACCCTAATTCAGCTATATTTTAGTGCATTTTTGGATGGCGAGTTTGCATGGAAAGTTTTTTTATAAATTTGTATGAGATTGAGTGTGCGAGTCAGCACTATCATAGAACATTAGAGAATATCAGTATTTGGGATATTACAGTGGTATCAAAGCATGTTCCTTGATAGCTACGGGCATGCAAAATTGTAAATGAATTCAGAAGACCCATCCAACATTACTTACCGAAGACAGAGGTTTAGAAACAATGATAGAGGAGAAGAGGAGTTGGGGGAAAGAGAGTATCATTTTGTAAAGGGAAAAGAAAAAATGGTTGATGATGATAAAACAACTTTCAATAGTCTTATATCAGCCATAAAAGAACTCACTACTGGGAGAAAATAAATGATGAGTACCTTCAGGAAAATGACAGAGAAAAATGGGCCGACCCCACACAGTCCCTTGTTTCCCAATATTGATAGGGTATCCACCAGTAGTAGTGGGGAGCACTTACATACCAACATGTAGATCCATCCCCATATACACAACAATCCTTCTCGACCTAGGATGCCTCAATTCTTAGATAACCCAGCTGCAGTGCCTATAGCACAAGTAGAACCACTAGAAGAATCCGTGAGTGCCTATTTGAGAGAGTATAGAGCTTTAGGAGATGACTTCCATTTATCCATGACCCTCACTGACTTCTACCACTTTAAAAGTAAGAACAAACCCAGAGCTTACAATAGGCCATTCACCCAGAACTATGAGTTACAGCGCACCAGAGGTAAACTGACTATCCCTACCTCTGAGGGTAATCGGGGTGGCCTAGCCCAGAATTGGGTGCATAAGTTGGATACATACTTCCAACTAAACCCCAATATTGAGAAAGATGCCATTAAATTGGCTACTTTGCATTTGGATGGAGAAGCCCATCATTGGTGGTATAGTGACATTGGGTCACAATACCATCACATCTTCCCCAGATTTTACAAAGAGGCTAATTGAGCGGTTTGATTGGAAGGATCTCGAGGTACACTTTAGAGAGTTGGCGCAGCTGAATCAAAGAGGTAGTTTAGATGCATTTATTTCAGAGTTTTAGAGGATAACAATACATGATGAGTATGTGCATGAGGAGATAACACTAGAGCCATCATGTGAGTCTAGTGACACTAGCACACATGATGGTCAGATTGTTGACAAGCCGTGTGATGAGTTTGAGTTGGTACACTCTTTATCACCTACAACAAGAGTCCATATAGTTATGGCAGGAGAAATACATGAGGTGCAAGGCAATGAGCACAGTAGTTGAGATAGTGAGCAGTCAGACATGGAGGTTAGGGAGAGTTTATACATGCATGAGATAGAGCTTCCAGATGATAGTTACCGAAAGAAGATTGAACGTGTTAAAGAAAGAATTCTAGTGATGAAAGAGAGGACCAAGATACTCCAAGACACCATAGTATAAGGAGATGTTGAGCTTACAGTTCTTTGAGTTGTATGTATCGAGTCAGTAGTCAGGACTTCTAGTATTGAGCAACAGTTAGATTCCTTGATGGGGCAACAAGAGAAACATACTATTTCATTTCAAAGCAGTCCTCTTAAGGTGTACATAGATAGGGCTTGCAGTAGGTTGAGTTCACATTTACATAATGGCGGATGGTTTTTACTGGTTGGCCAGGATCAAGAAATTGAACAGCAGTATATGAGCATTCCAGTTGAAATTAGAAGGGCAGAATGTCAGCTTGGTAGGATTATTCCTTGTGATGGTGCTTATGGACAAGGTACTTTCCGGGGGTTGGATTGGAGAGAGATTAAGAGTTGGTTTCTTATTGAGTGGATGATTCTTACAAAGACATTCATAGCCAAGGGTATAGTCCCACAAGAGCCTTCAGATATTTGGGATGAAATATGCACAAGTTTGCATTGGGATCCAGGTGGAATACCTTATGAGGGATGGATACAGTGTTTATTGTTGGCATTACTTGGGAGTCTACATGATGTTCCTTGTGTCGATACTTCGCACGGTAGAGGTGGATGCATTTTGACCTCTGAAATTATTAGATTGATTTGGGACCCTGGGATTACAATGACTGACAGTTTAGGGATTTCTAAAGGATGATTTTAGGAGGTCTCTGGTGATGGTACCGTGCAGTGCAGTGTTTTGAGCAAAGGGTGCTACAAATATCCTAGAATAATTTTGGACATTGGGATCATCCCCAAATTTAGTGGGTTTAGTTGATTGATTGTGTATTTGCGTTGGCATTGCTTAAGGACAAGCAATCTTTGGTGATGGAGGACTGTAATGCTTCATTTTTATAAAAAGGAAATAACTGAGGACTAATAGCACTAGGAGCAGAAAGGTACATCAATTCAGTATTATTAATTCATCAGTGTAATAAGAAGGGCATAATAATTCATATCATAAAGCATGCAGAGCATGCATGCCTTATTTTAGTGTTAAAGTCAACATGAAATTAGAATTGCATGCAAGCAAAAGTGAAGTGTAAAACCTAAAAGTGAGATGCAAACCCTAAAAGTACATGCTATTCTATTTAAGAAGGGTTATTATACAAAAGACATATCTATTATTATTGTAGATTGATTTTGGTGTTTCGAGCAGCAGCACAACGTGCAGTCGGGGCTGTTGGGGTTGGAGACAGTGTCTTCAACTAGCGAGGGTTCAGTAGTGAGATATCTGCCCTAGCCTCTTATTTGGATAGATAATACAGTTTTATCCATTGCATCCATTATATACTATAGTACTCAGAGATCCAACACATTCTGTAGGGTTATTAGCAGATCCATGTTTGTAGCCGGAAGTAACAGGGAAAACACAGAAGGATTCATTGGGACCACAAAACCCACTCTTCCCTCCGCATGTCAGCTTCCTCTTTCTCAGGAGGCCTATCCTATGAGATGGAGTGATTATCAACCATTAGTTTGCTAGCCTAGAGAAGCTTTCAGCCAAATAGATTAGTTGGGGGTGTGAGTAGCATAACTCCTAATCAATTCGCTAGGGCACTTAGAGGCATCCAAACCTCCGCATGTTCTAGACAATCTCTCTGGCATCAACAGATGGACAGGTTCAGAAAATTTCATCCCGAACGGACCTCTCCTCCTACAAAAATTCACCTTCAGTATGGAGGGTTTTTATGGTACCAGGGGGTGGTAACACCAGAGGAAAAGAGTATTATTGGACCACCCATCCGGATCCTTATGCATGCAGCTATCTCTGGAGTCATTATCAGCTAGAATATCAGTGGTAAGTGTTAGTTTCTCTCTGCAAAAACCTAACCCTAATTCATTTATATTTGGGGGCATTTTTGCATGGTGAATTTGCATGCACAGTTATTTTGCAAATTTCTATGAGATTGAGTGTGTGAGTCAGCATTATCATAGAACATTAGAGAATATCAATGTTTGGGATATTACATGAATGTAAATAGGTGTGGTGGCTCTCTCATTCACACACACATTCCCTCAAGCATTGCGCAAGAGAGAGAGAGAGGAGTATGTTGCAGAAAGGGAAATCTATTCTTGTTCTTATTTTTTTACACTGTACTTGGTCAAATTCTATATAGGGTAATTTTTGCTTGGTAATCTTCCCCATGACGGTTTCCTAGGATAATTCTATGCGTTCTTTTTTGTGGTTGTGCTTGTATTTCTTTCAGTGATCCTTTGCTTATGGTTATGATTTTATGATGCTAAAAAAATTATATATTGTATAACCATTAAAATTCTAACGTTAACCCCCTAAACCCCCTCCCCACCCCAATTACATTTAAAAAATAATAACAAAAATTTAAAAACCCCCTAACCCTAATATCAACATTATATATATATATATATATATATATATACATTTAAAATGANCATTAAGAAAATATGAATAAAAAAATGTATAAACCCTCCCCCTAACCCCACAACATTAAATTTAAAACAATATTTAAAAATCTTTTTTTAACCATTAACCACCTAAACATTATATTAAAAAATAAATAAATGCATTGCCCTCCCTTCCTTGTGACCCTCCTCCTCCTCGCCTCTCCCTCCTCCCTTCCACATGACCCTCCTCCTCACCTCTCCTTCCTCCCATCCATGTGGCCCCCCTCCCCTCCCTCCTATCCTACCCTCGCTTCCCCACAACCCTCCTCCCCTTTATGGGTTATGGAGCATGATATTATATATTTAGAGATGACATTGTTCAGTCATGTTTGCACCCAAATTTTATTATACAGCCACCCAAAAAGGTGGTGAGAGGACCAAAAATCCCCTGGTGATGGTCTGGCGGCCAATGAGCCCCCGACAGGGGTTCAGGGGAAACGCCCCAAAGAAAGGGGGTTCAAGTGTGAAGCCCCCAAAATATTTTGTGATGTTTCTTGGACAATAGCTTATGCACCCATGTTATTGGGTGAACCGTGGTATCTTCCCATGGTAATTCCCCTACAAAAGGAAAGCATTGTAATATGGTTGTGTATTGTATTATAGCATTGAAAAAAAATCTATGTTATTGTGTGAGAGAGACTGTGAGAGAGTGAAGAGGAAGTGTGGCGAGGGTGTTGTAGCTTGTATCCCTTCATTTTGATGGATGGTATAATAATAAATGACTCACAATTATGTGTGGATGTATCCTATCTTGGGTGAACCACATTATATTTATGTCTCTCTTGTAATGTGTTTTAATATTTTCATCGTGTTTATTGTTTATTGTTTATTGTTATTTCTCTACAATACTATTTTTCTAACACCCCTAGTCTTCCTCTATCCTCCCGCTCCCTTCCACACGGCCCTCCTCCCCCCTCCTCCTCCCCCTCCTCCTTCGTCGTTGAGCTCCCTTGGGTTCCAAAATTTTCCCCTCACGAGTGGCATGATTACAACCCATGTACATGAATAATGGAGCCCATCTTTAAAACCTGCATTAGAAGAAAATTTTAAAATTGTGTTGCTTCCAATTGGAGAAAATGAATTTCGTGAGTAATAAAATAGAAATTATGTGGCATTTGTAAATCTTGAGGCCATGAGTTATTTCTCATGACTATACCTTCAACACATTATATATTGGTTGAAGCTTTGAGGATTCCTATATCCTATGTCTATATTTTCCTATGAAAAGCATTGTATGTAAACTAACATTCTTTCATAGTTCTTATGTCTCTACTCTCTCTAGAATTATTGTCCATGTAAACTTAGGTTAAAGTAAGCTAATCTACAAAGCAAGGAAAAGAGTATTATGGTACTAGGGGGGGTAACACCGAAGTAAAAGAGTATTATTAGACTACCCATATGGATCCTTATGCATGCAGCTATCTCTGGAGTCATTATCAGCCAGAATATTAGTGGTAAGTGTTAATTTCTCTCTGCAAAACCCTAACCCTAATTCATCTATATTTTAGGGCATTTTTGCATGGTGAGTTTGCATGCACAGTTATTTTGCAAATTTCTATGAGATTGAGTGTGCAAGTCAGCACTATCATAGAACATTAGAGAATATCAGTGTTTGGGATATTACATGAATATAAATAGGTGCGGTGGCTCTCTCATATACATGAATATAAAATTTGTGTTGCTTCCAATTGGAGAAAATGAATTTCGTAAGTAATAAAATAGAAATTATGTGGCTTTTGTAAATCCTGAAGCCACGAGTTATTTCTCCTGACTATACCTTCAACACCTTATATATTGGTTGAAGCTTTGAGGTTTTCTATATCCTATGTCTATATTTTCGTATGAAAAGCATTGTATGTAAACTGACATTCTTTCATAGCTCTTAGGTCTGCACTCTCTCTAGAATTATTGTCCATGGAAACTGAGGTTAAAGTAAGCTAATCTACAAAGAAATGAAAGCTAATCTACAAAGCAAGGCAAGCAAAATCTCAACCACAATACACACGAAAATTTATTCTTATTATTGTTTTGTTTAAAGTATATATTTTGACTGTGCAATGACAAATGTATCGTACTAGATTTCATGTGACCTCACAATAGTTTAGGTTTTGACATTATTAGGTAAAATTATCGCTTGTTTGAGCACAATTTAGTGTTTTTTTATTAAGCAAGTGATCAATATTATGGGAGGTCACACTATCCTTACATTCCTATGGATTTTTGAAACTAAAAAAGGGAAATTTATTGTGCACTAAATGGCACCTGACCACCCAAAAGAAAACAAAATGAGGGTTTAGGAACCACTTAGGGATTTAATCCCCACCCATTTGTTTGCAACAAAACTAGTTCATTTGTGTCTTTGAGATTAAGTCTCCGTCCTTGAATCTAATACAAAAAGGGGAATCTTAGACAGGTTTGAGTACACATGCAACCCAACCTAAAGCAAATTACATAATACCCATAGAAGCTCAGAAATATCCATACATGTCTTTAGTGGTCAACATATTACAAAATATTTGAAAGTGAATAATGTTGTAATATAAAAACTCCACAAAAGAACAATGATAACAAGGAAATCACTAACTAGTTTCATTTTTCCAAGATCCTAGAACCAAATTCCAGTTGACCTAACTACAAATGATACTTTTAACTATAAAATAGCATTAATGCTATTTTATAGTTAAGAACATATATATAAAAATAGTTTTAGTCCTTCCCTTGATCCACCATGCATGTACAACAAAAACAAAGCCTTACTCTATGTCTCAATATTACCAACAATCCATTCTATTGGGAAAATTCCAATGCCCATACAATCCATTTCTAATCCAGTCTTCAATCCTAATTCATACAAATTATTTTAGTGCAAGTTCTCATATACAAATATGTACTACTATATTTACCCAAAACCATAGGGGATTCATCTTATTATCCAATATCTTATCACGTTCATTTCGAAAGTGGAGTTTTTAAATTATGAAAAATGAGGTCAATATATTGTAGGTATTGGGAGGCAGGGAGTGAGTTATGTGGTGTTTATAGGTATTGGGAAGTATAAAAAGGGGTATCTAGTAAAAACAAGGAATATCTTGTAATAATAGGGTATTTTTAATTGGAACTATGTATTGGGAGGGGGCTCAACAAAAGGATTTGGTAGTTATTTATGAGTATCTAGTGAAATTAGAGCATTCTTTAATATCCCATGAATGAAAAAACTATGGCATAGTTTCCCTGAGTAAACACCTCATTCCCAAAACCAAGTTGTGTGCAATACATATGATTCTTTTAAAATATACTAAACAATTAAACTTAGTTAGATGTTGCAATGGAAAATTTTAAGTAAATTTTCTTCTTGATGCACCGATGTGTAGCATATGGTCCTATCTTGCAATTTTGCATACTATGACCTATCTAGTTTGCAGTGTCAAATACAAGAATTCTAGAAGGAAGGTAGGGAGTATCAAAAAATTTATGATGTAGTGATTTGTTTGAGAGTTAACACATTAGTTTCAAAGTCTATGAGTTCGTAGTCAAGGTAAGAATGCAATTGATAGAGCTAATATGTTAGATATCATACATCGACCACCCTATCAATATGGATACATTAGCCACCCTTCTTAACAATGGTTGCATCATGACCATAAGTGGCCTCATAAGACCTATAACAAAAGAACTGGAATAATGATAGTGGCTCCATGGACAGATCATGGAAGTACATAATCATGCTCATCCTTGAATAACATGATCTAGAAGGCTACATCAAAGAAGAGGTCAAGGATCCATAGGGAGATGAAGCAAAGGCCACGCAAAATAAGGATATGATCAAATCCAAAAGGATCATTGATGACTCCATCAAGGATCATTTGATTCCTCATTAGAGGAAATTTGGGGTCTAAAATGGGCCTTATAAGAAAACGTGCCAAAATAAGTTTTTGTGAGTTGAAATTCAAGAACCAATAGAATTTCAATAAAGTAAGTCAACCATAATGGTTGAATTGACATATTTGTCATTAAAAAAAACTACTTTTTTTGTTCGTATTTTCGACATATCTCATTGTGTTTTTACTCAAATTTCGATCAGGAGAGCTCGTTGGATGCAGAATTTGATTCCGCATCCAACGAGTACCCACACTGCATACTTTTGATGGACCCCTCTACCCCAAAAATAAGAAATACCCGAAAAAACATGATGATGACATCATCATCACATTTTTTCAGGTATTTCTTATTTTTGGGGTAGCAGGGTCCATCGAAAGTATGCAGTGTGGGTACTCGTTGGATGCGGACTCAAATTCCGCATCCAACAAGCTCTCCCGATTGAAATTTGAGTAAAAACATAGGGAGATATGTCAAAAATACGAACACAAAAAGTAGTTTTTTTCTTTCTTCCTCCAAAATTAATCAATATTATTTTATTATTTTAACTATTATTTTATTATTTTCCTTAGGAGGCCCATTTTAGACCCCAAAATTCCTCTAATGCAAGTATCATCAAAGAATACTCCAAAACAAATTCCCGATGCTCTAACAAGTCTGTTTGAAGAAAATAACATCAACAGAAGAATGAGATTAAGAAAACAACTCAAGTGAGTGAAGATTCAAAAGGTAGAAACTATGCAGTCATACTTCACAAGAGAGTCTGAGATGAAAGAAAAATTGGAGGCAAAAGTTGTGATGACCACCTTGAATGGTCTCCCAAGGGATTAGGAATATTTCATTAGAGGTATGTGTGCTATAAGAAATCTCACCAACTTCGGCATACTTTTTGAAGAATGTGTGCAAGAAGGAAGAATAGCCAATAGAGAAGAAAAGATAAATGATGATGAATATAAAATCCTTGGAAGATAATGCAAAGAAAGGAACAAATAAGAGAAACGATTGTGATCAATCTCCCAAAATAAATCAAAAGTTTCAAAGAAACTCAAGAGAAAAAAGAGACTCCTTATATTTTGAATGCTTCCTATGTCACAAGATGGGACACATTGCAAGAAATTGTCCACTCAAAGCATAACAATTCAAGAAGGGTGAAGAAGTTCCATTCTCATCCAATTGAAGATGATGACTAAGATAAAGAAAGGAAAAATGAAGATGAAGACTCCAATGAAGAATATGTTTTGATTTCAACCCTTACTGGATTAGTCTCTCATGTAAGTGACACTTGGCTCATAGACAGTGGAGCTTCCATACATATGACAGGTTATAAATACTATTTTCAATGTCTTGTACAAAAAGGCTCTCCTTACAAAGTAAACCTTGGAGGTGACTATCAATATCCCATCAAAGGAATTGGAGAATCCTGGAGAATCCTTTTACAAGTTGGACTCAAGGAGAATATTTCAGGTTCACAATATGTGCAATCTAGTGAATTGTGGAGCATTGGATTATTACATTTGTTGCAGATTCAATTAGGTGGAGGTGCAAATACATTTTTTTTCTTTTTGCGAGACTTGTAATTGCATACACTAATTGTATTTACTATTTGATCTAGTCTTTTATGGAAAAAAAATAGAATAAATACATAACTACTATTAACAAATGAGGAAAAACAGTAAAATGGAGATGCAAATACAATTTTTGTTTCAACAAAACTTGTACAGGTATCAGCTAATTGAGTTTACTACATTGTTTAATTTTTCATGAAAAAAAACATAATAAAAAGTATAAATGATAATAATGGATGGAAGAAAATTTGTGGAAGGGCAGTAAAGGTGACTAGTTACGTAAGTTTTTTACTGGAAAATTCAAAGAAATTTTTTTTCACGAGTTAGATGTACAATTATGGTAGTGGTTGTTGTTGATGAAGAATACCTTCTTAGTTAAGAGGGAGTGTTAAATAAATGTAACTTTGAAAGATATTCTATTGTACGTTTATTGTATTCCTCCTTAGGAGATGTTATTCCTTCATTAGTAGATGTCCTTTATGTAATTGATCATGTAAAAGTCATGAGGTAAAACCTTCATTGTAAGTCGAGGAAATAGTACCCACAAAAGTATTTTATAAATGTTATTTTGAGTCTCTCTAGATAGGTCATCCCTAATTAGAGAACATGGTCGGCCTAGTTTAGTTATTTGAGTCACTCACCTCATGAATTGTAATGTTCCGTTTTTATAAAAAGTAAATAACTGAGGACTAATACCACTAGGAGGAGAAAGGTACATCAATTCAGTATTATTAATTCATCAGTGTAGTAAGAAGGCCATAAGAATTCATTTCATAAATCATGCAGAGCATGCATGCCTTATTTTAGTGTTAAAGTCAACATGAAATTAGAATTGCATGCTTGCAAAAGTGAAGTGTAAACCCTAAAAGTGACATGCAAACCCTAAAAGTACATGCTATTCTATTTAAGAAGGGTTATTGGAAAAAATAAATCTCTATTGTTATTGTTGATTGATTTTGGAGTTTTGAGCAGCAGCACAAGGGGGCAGTTGGGGTTGGAGACAGCGTCTTCAGCTAGCGAGGGTTCAGCATTGAGATATCTACCCTAGCAGCTCATTGGGATAGATCATATAGGATTATCCATTACACCCATCATATACCACAGTATTGAGAGATCTAGCACATTCCGTAGGGTTATTAGCAAATCCACGTTTGCAGCCAGAAGTAACAAAGAAAACATAGAAGGATTCATTGGGAACAAAAAACCGAGTCTTTCCTTTGCATGTCAGCTTCCTCTTTCTCAGCAAGCCTATCGTACGGTATGCATTGATTATCAGCCATCAGTTTTCTCACCTAGAACAACTATCATCCAAACAGATCAGTTGGGGGCGTGAGCAGCAAAAATTCTAATCAATTCGCTAGGGCACTTAGAGGCAGCCAAACCTCTACATGTGCCAGACCATCTCTCTAGTATCAATAGATAGATAAGCTTAGAAATTTTCAGCCCGAATGGACCTCTCCTCCTAAAAAAACGTCACCTTCAGTCTGGAGGGTTTTTATGGTACTACGGGGCGGTAACACCAAAGGAAAAGACCATAATTAGACCGCCCATCCAGATCCTTATGCATGCAGCTATCTATGGTTTCATTATTAGCCAAAATATCAGTGGCAAGTGTTAATTTCTCTTTGCAAAACCCTAACCTTAATTTAGCTATATTTTAGGGAGTTTTTGCATGGCGAGTTTGCATGCGCAGTTATTTTGCAAATTTGTATGAGATTGAGTGTGTGATTCATCACTATCATAGAACATTAGAGAATATCAGTATTTGGGATATTACAGTGGTATCAGATCATGTTCCTTTCGAGCTGTGGGCATGCAAAATTGTAAATGAATTCAGAAGACCCATACAACAATATTTACTGGAGACAGAGGTTTAGAAACAATGATAGAGGAGAAGAAGAGTTAGGGTACAAAGAGTATTAGTTTGGAAAGGGAAAAGAAACAATGGTTGATGATGATAAAACAAATTTCAATAGTCTCATATCAGCCATAAAATAACTCACTACTTAGAAAAAATAAATGATGAGTACCTTCAGGAAAATGACAGTGAAAAAAGGGCCCACCCCACATAGTCCCTTGTTTCCCAATAGTGATAGGGTATCCAACAATAGTAGTGGGGAGAACTTACATACCAACATACAGATCCATCCCCATATTTACAACAATCCTTGTCGACCTACCATGCCTCAATTCTTAGATAACCGAGCTGCAGTGCCTCTAGCACAAGTAGAACCAGAAGAATCCATGAGTGCCTATCTGAGAGAGTATAGAGCTTTAGGAGATGACTTCCATTCAGCCGTGACCTTCACTAACTTCTATCACTTTAAAAGTAAGAACAAACCCAGAGCTTGCAATAGGCCATTCACCTAGAACTATGAGTTATAGCGCACCGGAGGGAAACTGACTATCCCTACCTTTGAGGGTACTCGTGGTGGCCCAGCGGAGAATTGGGTCCAAAAGTTGGATACATACTTCCAACTCAACCACATGATTTAGACAGATACCATTAAATTGGATACTTTTCATTTGGATGGATAATCCCATGAGTGGTGGTACCACGGGTTCGTGACATTGGGTCACAATACCATCACATCATACCCAAATTTTACACAGAGGATCATTGAGCAGTTTGATCAGAAGTACCCTGAGGTACACTTTAGAGAGTTGGAACAACTGAAGAAGATAGGAAGTGCAGATGTATTTCAAAGTTTCATAGGATAACAGTATATGATGAGGATGTGCATGAGGAGATAACACGAGAGCCATAATGTGAGTCTAGGAACACTAGCCAACCCAATAGTCAGATTGTGGACAAACCGTGTGATGATTTGGAGTTGGTACACTATTTATCACCTATAGTAGGAGTCCTGATAGTTATGACAGGCGAAATACATGAGGTGCAAGGCAATGAGGACATCAGTTGAGACAGTGAGTAGTCACACATGGAGGTTAGGGACAGTTTATAGATGCATGAGATAGAGCTTCAAGATGATAGTTACCGAAAGAATATTGAACGTGTTAAAGAAACCATTCAAACGATGAAATAGGGGACCAAGATACTCCAAGACACCAAAGTACAATGAGATTTTGAGCTTAAAGTTCTTTGCGTTGTATGTACTGAGTCAGTAGTCATGATTTCTAGTGTTGAACAATAGTTAGATTACTTTATGGGACAGCAGGAGAAACATACTATTGTATTTCAAAGCAGTCCTCTTAAGGAGTACATAGATAGGGCTTGCAGTATCTTGAGTCCATGTTTGCATAATGGCAGATGGTTTTTACTTGTTGGCCAAGATTAAGAAATTGACAAGCAGTATATGAGCATTCGAGCTGAAATCACAAGGGCATAATGTCAGCTTGGTAGGATTATTCCTTGTGATGGTGCTTCTGGACAAGGTACTTTTCAGGGGTTGGATTGGAGAGAGTCCTGATAGTTGGTGTATTATTGAGAGGGCGATTCTTAGGAAGACATTCCTAGCCAAGGGTATAGTCCCACAATAGCCTTCAGATATTTGGGATGAAATACGAACAATTTTTCATTGGGATCTAGGTGGAAGACCTTATGAGGGATGGATACAGTGTTTAATAATGGCGTTACTTGGGATTCTACATGATGCTCCTTGTGTCGATACTAGGCAGGGTAACGGTGGATGCATTTTGACCTTTGGAATTCATAGATTGATTTGGGACCCTGGGATTACAATGACATACATTTTAGTGATTTCTAGAGGATGCTTTCAGGAGGTATTTGGTGATGGTACCATGCAGTGCAGTGTTTTGAGCAGAGGGTGCTACAAATATCCTAGAATAATTTGGGACCCTACGATCATCCCCGAATTCAATTGGTTGAGTTGATTGATTGTGGATTTGCGTTGGCATTGCTTGAGGACAAGCAATCTTTGGCAAGGGAGGACTGTGATGTTCTGTTCTTATAAAAGGGAAATAACTGAGGACTAATATCACTAGGAGCATAAAGGTACATCAATTCAGTATTATTAATTCATCAGTGTAGCAAGAAGGCCATAAGAGTTCATATCATAAAGCATGCAGGCCTTATTTTAGTGTTAAAGTCAACATGAAATTAGAATTGCTTGCATGCAAAAGTGAAGCATAAACCCTAAAAGTGTCATGCAAACCCTAAAAGTACATGCTATTCTATTTAAGAAGGGTTATTGGACAAAAGAGATATCTATTGTTATTGTTGATTGATTTCGGAGTTTCGAGCAACAACACAGCATGAAGCTGGGGTACTTGTGGTTGGAGACGATGTCTTCAGCTAGCGAGGGTTTGAAAATGAGATATCTTCCCTAGTCTCTTATTGGGATAGATCATATAGATTTATCCATTGCATCCATCATATACTAGTACAGTACTCGAAGATCGAGTACATTCCGTAGGGTTATTCGCGGATCCACGTTTGCAATTGAAAGTAAAAGGGAAAACACAGAAGGATTCACTGGGAACAAAAAACCTCATCTTTCCTCTGCATGTCAGCTTCCTCTTTCTCAGTAGGCCTATCCTACAATATGCAGTGATTATCAACTGTCAGTTTTCTCACCTAGAGCAGCTATGAGCCAAATAGATCAATTGGACGTGTGAGCAGCATAATTGCTAATCAATTCACTAAGGAACTTAGAGGCATCCAAACCTCCACATGTGCCATACCATCTCTTCAGCATCAGCAGATGGACAAGCTCAGAAATTTTCATCCTGAATGGACCTCTCCTCCTACAAAAAAGTCACCTTAATTCTAGAGGTTTTTTATGGTACTACGAGGCGGTAACATTGGAGGAAAAGAGCATTATTAGACCACCCATATGGATCATTATGCATGCAGCTATATCTGGAGTCATTATCAACCAAAATATCAGTGGTAAGTGTTAATTTCTCACTACAAAACCCTAACCCTAATTAAGCTATATTTTAGGGCATTTTTGCATGGTGAGTTTGCATGCAAAGTTATTTTGCAAATTTGTATGAGATTGAGTGTGTGATTCAGCACTATCATAGAACATTAGTGAATATCATTATTTGGGATATTACAGTGGTATCATAGCATGTTCCTTGCCAGCTGATAGAAACACTGATAGAGGTTTAGAAACACTGATAGAGGAGAAGAGGAGTTGGGGGACATAGAGTATCAGTCTGGAAAGGGAAAAGAAACAATGGTCGATGATGATAAAAAAATTTCAATAGTCTCATATCAGCCATAAAAGAATTCACTACTGGGAAAAAATAAATGATGAGTACCTTCAGGAAAATGATAGAGAAAAATGGGCCCACCCCACACAGTCCCTTGTTTCCCAATAGTGATAGGGTATCCACCAGTAGTAGTGGGGAGCACTTACATAACAACTTGCAGAGCCTTCCCCATATTTACAACAAGCCTTCTTGACCTACCATGCCTCAATTCTTAGATAACCGAGATGCAGTGCCTCTAGCGCAAGTAGAACTAGAAGAATCCATGAGTGCCTATCTGAGAGAGTATAGAGCTTTAGGAGATGATTTCCATTCATCCATGACCTTCACTGAATTCTTCCACTTTAAAAGTAAGAACAAACCCATAGCTTACAATAGGTCATTCACCAAGAACTATGATTTACAACGCACTGGAGGGAAATTGACGATCCCTACCTTTGAGGGTACCCAGGGTGGCCCAGCCTAGAATTACATGCAGAATTTGAATAGATACTTCCAGCTCAACCCCATGATTGGGATAGATGCCATTAAATTGGCTAATTTGCATTTGGATGGAGAAGCCCATGAGTGGTGGTACCACGGGTTAGTGAAATTGGGTCACAACACCATCACATCGTACCCAGATTTTACACAGAGGCTCATTGAGCAGTTTGATGGGAAGGACCTTGAGGTACACTTTAGAGAGTTGGCACAACTGAAGCAGATAGGTAGTGTAGATGAATTTATTTTAAAGTTTCAGAGGATAATAGTACATGATGAGTATGTGCATGAGGAGATAACACTAGAGCCATCATGTGAGTCTAGCGACACGAGCACACCCGATAGTCAGATTGTGGACAAGCCATGTGATGAGTTGGAGTTGGTACAACAGTCGAGATAGTGAGCTATCACACATGGAGGCTGAGTAGAGTTTATACATGCATGAGATAGAGCTTCGAGATGATAGTTACCAAAAGAAGATTGAACGTGTTAAAGAAAGAATTGTAGCAATGAAAGAGAGGACCAAGATACTCCAAGCTACCATAGTACAACGAGATGTTGAGCTTACAATTCTTCAAGTTGTATGTACTGAGTCAGCAGTTAGGATTTATAGTATTGAACAACAGTTAGATTCCTTGATGGGGTAGGAGGAGAAACATACTATTACATTTCAAAGAAGTCCTCTTAAGGAGTACATAGACAGGGCTTGCAGTAGCTTGAGTCCACATTTTCATAATGGCAGATGGTTTTTACTGGTTGGCAAAAATCAAGAAATTGACCAGCAGTATATGATCATTCGAGTTGAAATCCGAAGGGCAGAATGTCAGCTTGGTAGGATTATTCCTTGTGATGGTGCTTATGGACAAGGTCCTTTTCGGGGGTTGGATCGGAGAGAGATTAAGAGTTGGTGTCTTATTGAGTGGGTGTTTCTTGGGAAGACATTCCTAGCCAAGGGTATAGTCCCACAAGAGCCTTAAGATATTTGGGATGAAATATGCATAAGTTTACATTGGGATCCAGGTGGAAGAACTTATGAGGGATGGATACAGTGTTTACAGATGGCGTTACTTGGGAGAAAACATGATGCTCCTTGTGTTGATACTATGTAGGGTAGCGGTGGATGCATTTTCAGCTTTGAAATTATTAGATTGATTTGGGACCCTAGGATTAGAATGACTAACAGTTTAGTGATTTCTAGATGATGCTTTCAGGAGGTCTCTAGTGATGGTACCGTGCAGTGCAATGTTTTGAGCAAAGGGTGCTACAAATATCCTAGATTAATTTGGGACCCTCGGATCATCCCTGGATTCAGTTGGTTTAGTTGATTGATTTTGGATTCACGTTGGCATTTCTTGAGGACACCCTTGGATCATCCCTGGATTCAGTTGGTTTAGTTGATTGATTGTGGATTCACGTTGGCATTGCTTGAGGACAAGCAATATTTGGTGAGGGAGGAGTGTAATGTTCCATTTTTATGAAAAGGAAATAACTAAGGAATAATAGAACTAGGACCAGAAAGGTACATCAATTCAGTATTATTAATTCATTAGTGTAGTAAGAAGGCCATAAGAATTCATATCATAAAGCATGCAGAGCATGCAGACCTTATTTTAGTGTTAAAGTCAACATGAAATTAGAATTGCATGCATGCAAAAGTGAAGCATAAAACCTAAAGTTGACATGAAAACCGTAAAAGTACATGCTATTCTATTCAAGAAGGGTTATTGGAAAAAAGAGATATCTATTGTTATTGTTCATTGATTTTGGAGTTTCAAGCGACCCGCACAGTGTGCAGTCGGGGAAGTTGGGGTTGGAGACGATGTCTTCAGCTAGTGAGGGTTTGGCAGTGAAATATCTTCCCTAGACTCTTATTGGGATATATCATAAAGGTTTATCCATTGCATCCATCATATACTACAGTACTTGGAGATCCAACACATTCCGTAGGGTTATTAGCGGATCCATGTTTGTAGCCGAGAGTAACAGGGAAAACACAGAAGGATTCACTCTCACCACAAAACCCATTCTTTCCTTTGCATGTCAGCTTCCTCTTTCTCAGGAGGCCTATCCTATGATATCTAGTGATTATCAGCCATCAGTTTGCTCACCTAGAGTAGCTTTCAGTCAAACATATCAGTTGGGGGCATGAGCAGCAGCAATGCTAATCAATTTGCTAGGGCACTTAGAGGCAGCCAAACCTCCGCATGTGCCAGACCATCTCTTCGGCATCAGCAGATGGACAACCTCAGAATGTTTCAGCCTGAACAGACCTCTCCTCCTACAAAAACATCACCTTCAGTCTTGAGGGTTTTTATGGTACTAGGGGGCAGTAACACCGAAGGAAAAGAGCATTATTAGACCACCCATCCAGATCCTTATGCATGTAGATATCTCTGGAGTCATTATCAGCTAGAATATCAGTGGTAAGTGTTAATTTCTCTCTGTAAAACCCTAACCCTAAATCAGCTATATTTTAGGGCATTTTTGCATGGCGAGTTTGCATGCATAGTTATTTTGCAAATTTGTATGAGATTGAGTGTGCGAGTGAGCACTATCATAGAACATTAGAGAATATCAAATTTTTGGGATATTACATGAATATAAATAGGTGGGGCGGCTCTCTCATTCACACACACTTTCACTCAAGCATTGTGCAAGAGAGAGAGAGAGAGAGGAGTATGTTGTAGAAAGGGAACTCTATTCTTGTTCTTAGTTTTTTGCATTGTACTTGGTCGAATTCTATATAGGGTAATTTTTTCTTGGTAATCTTCCCCATGACGGTTTCCTAGGATAATTCTATGTGTTTCTTTTGTGGTTGTGCTTGTATTTATTTCAGTGATCCTTTGTTTATAGCTATTTTTTAATGATGCTAAAAAAATTATGTATTTTATAACCATTAAAATTCTAACACTAACCCCCTAACTCCCCTCCCCGCTCCAATTACATTTAAAAAATAATAACAAAAATTTAAAAACCCCCTAACACTAATATCAAAATTATATATAAATAAAACCCCCCTATCCCCTTAAACCCCCCCACATTACTTTTAATAAAATAACAAAATTAAAGAAAAAACCTAACCCCTAAATCCCCCACAATATTATATTAAAAAACATTAGATTAAAAAAATTACCCCCCACACCCCCCGCCCCCACAAAATTACAATAAAAAAACATTTAAAAAGAAATATACCCCTAACCCCTAAACTCTACCCCACCCAAACAACATAACATTAAAAAAATATAAATAAAATTTCTTATAAACCCTCCCCCTAAACCCACAACATTAAATTTAAAGCAATATCTAAAAATCATTTTTTAACCCTTAACTGCCTAAACACACCCCCTAAACATTATATTAAAAGATAAATAAATGCATGCCCCTCCCTCCCCTATCCTCCCTTCCTCATGACCCTCCTCCTCCTCGTCTCTCCCTCCTCCCTTCCCCACGACCCTCCTCCCCACCTCTCCTTCTTCCTGTCCACGCGCCCCCCTCCCCTCCCTCTTCCCTCCTCTCTCCTATCCTACCCTCGCTTCTGCACAACCCTCCTCCCCCCTTCTCCCCCCCCTTATTGGTTATGGAGCATGATATTCCAGATTTAGAGATGACATTGTTCAATCATGTTTGTACCTAAGTTTTAATATACAGCCACCCCAAAAGGTAGTGAGAGGACCAACAATCCCCTGGTGGT
The DNA here is from genome assembly GCA_001517045.1 of Pseudotsuga menziesii. Taxonomy (NCBI): domain Eukaryota; kingdom Viridiplantae; phylum Streptophyta; class Pinopsida; order Pinales; family Pinaceae; genus Pseudotsuga; species Pseudotsuga menziesii. The sequence continues at coordinate 267,689 of LPNX010201299.1, forward strand.
GGTCTGGCAGCCAATGAGCCCCTGATGCGGGTTCAGGGGAAACGTCCCAAAGAAAGGGGTTTCGAGGGTGAAGCCCCCAAAATAAATATTTTGTGATGTTTGTTGGCCAATAATTTACGGACCCATGGTATTGGGTGACTCGTGGTATCTTCCCATGGTAATTCCCCTACATACGGAAAGCATTGGGTGTCTCTCTTGTAATGTGTTTTAATATTTTCATCGTGTTTATTGTTTATTGTTTATTGTTATTTCTCTACAATACTATTTTTCTAACACCCCTAGTCTTCCTCTATCCTCCCGCTCCCTTCCACATGGCCCTCCTCCCCCCTCCTCCTCCCCCTCCTCCTTCGTCGTTGAGCTCCCTTGGGTTCCAAAATTTTCCCCTCATGAGTGGCATGATTACAACCCATGTACATGAATAATGCAGCCCATGTTTAAAACCTGAATTACAAGAAAAAATTAAAATCTGTGTTGCTTCCAATTGGAGAAAATGAATTTTGTGAGTAATAAAATAGAAATTATGTTGCTTTTTTAAATCTTAGAGCCATGATTTATTTCTCATGACTATACCTTCAACACGTTATATATTGGTCGAAGCTTTGAGGTTTCCTATATCCTATGTCTATATTTTCCTATGAAAAGCATTGTATGTAAATTGACATTCTTTCAGAGCTCTTATGTCTGCACTCTCTCTAGAATTATTGTCCATGGAAACTCAGGTTAAGGTAAGCTATTCTACAAAGCAAGGCAAGCAAAATCTCAACAACAATCGACAAGAAAATATATTCTTATTATTGTTTTGTTTAAAGTATGTATTTTGATTGCGCAATGACAAATGTATTGTACTAGATTTCATGTGACCTCACAATAGTTTAGGTTTTGACATTATCAGATAACATTATCGCTTGTTTGAGCACACTTTAGTGTTTTTTTATTTAGCAAATGATCAAGATTATGGGAGGTCACACTATCCTTACATTCCTATGGATTTTTGAAACTAAAAACAGGAAATTTATTGTGCATGAAATGGCACCCAACCACCCAAAATAAAAAAAATGAGGGTTTAGCAACCACTTAGGTCTTTAATCCCCACCCATTTGTTTGCAAGAAACTAGTTCATTTGTGTCTTTGAGATTAAGTCTCGTTCCTTGAATCTGATACAGAAAAGGGGAACGTGAGACACGTTTGAGTACACATGAAACCCAACCTAAAGTGAATTACATAATACCCATAGAAGGTCAGAAATATCCCTACATGTCTTTAGTGGTAAACATATTACCAAATATTTGAAAGTGAATAAAGTTTTAATATAAAAGCTCCACAAAAGAACAATGATAATTGAATAAAGTATCTAACAAGGAAATCACTAACTAGCTTCATTTTTCCAAGATCCTGGAACCAAATTCCAGTTGACCTAACTAGAAATAATACTTTTAACTATAAAATAGCATTAATTCAATTTTATAGTTAAGAACATATATATAAATAGTTTTAGTCCTTCCCTTGATCCACCATGCATGTACAACAAAAACAAATCCTTACTCTATGTCTCAATATTACCAACAATCCATTCTATTGGGAAAATTCCAATGCCCATACAATCCATTTCTAATCCAATCTTCAATCCTAATTCATACAAATCATTTTAGTGCAAGTTCTCATATAGAAATACGTACTACTATATTTACCCAAAACCATAGGGGATTCATCTTATTATACAATATCTTATCACGTTCATTTGGAAATCGGAGTTTTTAAATTATGAAAAATGAGGTCAATATATTGTAGGTATTGGGGGGCAGGGAGTGGGTTATGTGGTGTTTATAGGTATTGGGGAGTATAAAAAGGGGTGTCTAGTTAAAACAATGAATATCTTGTAATAATAGGGTATTTTTAATTGGAAGTATGTATTGGGAGGGGGCTCAACAAAAGGATTTTGGTAGTTATTTATGAGTATCTAGTGAGATTAGAGCATTCTTTAATATCCCATGAATGAAAAAACTATGGCATAGTTTCCCTGAGTGAACACCTCATTGCCAAAACAAAGTTGTGTGTAATACATAGGATTCTTTTAAATAATACTAAACAATTAAACTTAATTAGATGTTGCAATGGAAATTTTTAAGTAAATTTTCTTCTTGATGCACCAATGTGTAGCGTATAGTCCTATATTGCAATTTTACATACTATGGGCCTGTCTAGTTTGCAATGTCAAATACAAGAATTCTAGAAGGAAGGAAGGGAGTATCAAAAAATTTATGATGTAGTGATTTGTTTGAGAGTTAACACATTAGTTTCAAAGTCCATGAGTTCGTAGTCTAGGTAAGAATGCAATTGATAGAGCTAATATGTTAGACATCATACATCGACCACCCTATCAATATGGATACGTTATCCACCCTTCTTAACAATGGTTGCATCATGATAATAAGTGGCCTTATAATACCTATAACAAAATAACCAGAATAACACTAGTGGCTCTATGGACAGAGCATGGAAGTACATAATCATGCTCATCCTTGAAGAACATGATCTAGAAGGCTACATCAAAGAAGAGGTCAAGGATCCATAGGGAGACGAAGCAAAGGCCAAGCAAAAGAAGGATATGATCAAATCCAAAACGATCATTGATGAATCCATCAAGGATCATTTGATTCCTCAAGTATCATCAAAGAATACTCCAAAACAAATGCCCGATGCTCTAACAAGTCTGTTTGAAGGAAAGAACATCAACAGAAGAATGAGATTAAGAAAACAACTCAAGTGAGTGAAGATTCAAAAGGTAGAAACTATGCAGTCATACTTCACAAGAGAATCTGAGATCAAAGAAAAATTTGAGACAGAAGTTGTGATGACCACCTTGAATGGTCTCCCAAGGGATTATGAATATTTCATCGGAGGTATATGTGCTATAAGAAAGCTCATCAACTTCGACATTCTTTTGGAAGAATGTGTGCAAGAAGAAGGAAGAATAGCCAATAGAGAAGAAAACATAAATGATGATGAATATAAAAGCATTGGAAGCTCATGCAAAGAAAGGATCAAACAAGAGAAATGATCATGATCAATCTCCCAAAATAAATCAAAAGTTTCAAAGAAACTCAAGAGCGAAAGGAGACTCCTTATATTTTGAATGCTTCCTATGTCACAAGATGGGACACATTGCAAGAAATTGTCCACTCAAAGCATAACAATTCAAGAAGGGTGAAGAAGTTCCATTCGCATGCAATTGAAGACGATGACTAAGATAAAGAAAAGAAAAATGAAGATGAAGACTCCAATCAAGAATATGTTTTGATTTCAACCCTTACTGGATTAGTCTCTCATGGAAGTTACACTTGACTCGTAGACACTGGAGCTTCCATACATATGAGAGGTTAAAAATACTATTTTCAATGTCTTGTACAAAAAGACTCTCCTTACAAAGTAAACCTTGGAGGTGACTATCAATATCCCATCAAAGGAATGGGAGAATCCTTTCACAAGTTGGGATCAGGGAAGTCTACGAGGATGAAGGAATTCTTATATGTCCCAGGATTGAAGAATAATCTACTTTCTATGTCATCTCTAGATAAGAAGGACTTCAGAGTTGCTTTTGTAGATGGAGATGTCCTCATGTGGCAAAAGGGAAAGATAATAGATGATGTAGTTGTGATTGGTGAAGAAGGAGGAGGAATTTGCAAGGTAGAAGGACATACAGACTCAACTCTAATAGTAAGTACCATCAACCCATGTGAACTATGGCATAGGATACTTTGTCATGTGAACTACAAATCCCTAACAATTGTGAGCAAGGTAGTCATAGGCTCACCAGAGATTCAAATCAACCATGGAGTTTGAAAAGGATATGCTCAAGGGAAGAACACCAAGACACGGGGACTTCACTTAGTGAACCTCTCACATAGCACGTGCGATCGTGGGATATTAAATAATACCCTTAATTTCAAGAGATATTGACCCAAACTCTTTTTGTTGAAACCCCCTCCCAATACTTAAAACCTCCTCGCCACCCCTTTTTATACCTCAATCCTTATAAACCACCCTGCCCATCCCCACCTTAAACCCCTCATCCCCCCAATACCTGCAATATATTGGTTCGATTTTTGATAATTTTAAAACCCACAATATGAACTAACGTGATAGGATATTGGCCAACAAGTGAAGCCCCCATGCACCAAGAACCCATTTCCAAGTTGCAACAATAAAGCAAAAGGGAACTTGGACATTGTTCATTGAGATGTATGCGGTGCACTATGAGCCACGTCAATAAGGAGGTGTGTTTATTATGTTTCTTTTATATATGACTATTCCGTAAAAAATGGATTTACTTCTTAAAAGGAAATTTTGAAGTATTTGAGAGATTCAAATAATTCAAGGTCTTAAGGAGAACTTATATGAAAATAAGACGAAGACCTTGAGATCCAACAATGGAGGAGAATTCACTTCAAACGAATTCAAATATTTCTGCGAAGAAGCTAGGATGAAGAGGGAGCTCATCACACCCTATAATCCTCAACAAAAGAAGTAGTAGAAAGGAAGAATAGGACCATTATAGAAGTTGTGAAAGCCATGATTCATGATCAAGACACTACTATATTTACCCAAAAGTAGAGGGGATTCATCTTATTAACCAATATCTTATTAGCGTTCATTAAAAAAATGGAGTTTTTAAATTATGAAAAATGAGTTCAATGTATTGTAGGTATGGGTATGGGGTGTTTATAGTTATTTGGGTGTATAAAAAGGGTTATCTTGTAAAAATAGGGAATATCTTGTAAAAATAGACTATTTTTAATTGGAACTATATATTGGGAGGGAGACTCAACAAAAGGTTTTTGGTAGGTATTTATCAATATCTAGTGAAATTAGGGTTTCTTTAATATCCCATGAATGAAGACACTATGGCATAGTTTCCTTAGATTCCTTGAGTAAACACCTCGTTCCAAAACACACTTGTGTGCACTACATAGGATTCTTCTAAAATGGACTAAACATTTAAACTTAATTAGATGTTGCAATAGCAATTTTTAAGTAAATTTTTTTCTTGATGCACCCATGTGTAGCATATAGTCCGATCTTGCAATTTTACTTTAGTTTTATATATTTACTAGTAAATTAATTAATTTAATTATAATATATATATATATATATATATATATATATATATATAATAGACTTTAAATTTAATAAAAAATTGATATCATTATTTTATTAATAATTTCTTGCACTGTTTTCAGTCACTAATCTCACTCATTAAGAAGAATTGATCTAAGAAACTCGCATCTAGTGGCATTTAATCCATCTAAAATGGATGGAAACCCGTTTGGACTACATCAAACCTACGCATTACTTATTCTTCTTCTTTTTTATATGTCTCCTCCCACTACAACCAAGTTTCCAACACTAGGTGACCTAAGTTATTGAACCCCTCAATTACAGGGAGAGCGTGATTAGCATTTGAATCAGGTCGTCTCAATGATATTGTCCACCCAAGCACATATTTATAACATTGGTCTCCACATCGTTTTGGCATATCTTCTCCTCGCAGGTTTTTTGAAATCGCTCATATCTTCTCCTCGGAGCTTTCCTTTACATCGTCTTGCCATATCTTCTCCTCGGAGCTTTTCTTCGTTTTATGTTTTTGTTGTTCCCCGGATCTTTTCTTCGTTTTAGGTTCTTTGCTCTTCGAAGCTTTTCTTCGTTTTAGGTTTTTGTTCTTTTGAAACAGAAAGAGATTTCAGACTCTATCTGCAGGAACAGATCTGCGGTTTTCATTTTAAGTAAATTCATTCAATGGAAACGTCCAGAGAGATGCAGGAACAGATTGCTTCTTTTGTTGATATAGTGGGGGAATCCATAGACAAGGTGCGCAAGTTTTTACAGGCAACCAACTGGAACCTAGACGAAGCAGTGCAGCTATTCTATGCTCAATCTGATAGGCATGAAACTGAGTCTGACTATGTACGCCCGGCTTTACCAATTCAGAGGGAAGCATTATACGACAATGAATATATACAATCTAGAGATCAACAATCGGCGCACTGGTCTAGTCAACCTAATTCTGCCTGGGCTTTATCGAATGGTGACGACGAGAACAAAAATTGATTGGAAGCACTTTATCGCCCACCTTTCGAATTGATGTTCAAAGGCAGTTTTGAGCAGGCAAAATCTGAAGCTTCTGGCCAAGGGAAATGGCTTATAGTAAATATACAATCCACCAAACAGTTCAGCTCTTATACGCTTAATAGTGACACATGGGCCAACCAAGCTGTGAAGGAAACCCTGAGTGCAAATTTCATTTTCTGGCAGATTTATGACGACAACGAAGAAGGAAGAAAGGTGTGCGCCTACTATCATTTGACAGAGATGCCATCAACTCTTGCCATCAACTCTTGTTATTGATTCTATCACTGGACAGAAAATGCAAGTTTGGAGCCGCATGATCAAGCCAGAGCGATTGCTAGAGGACTTGTCACCATATATGGATAAAGGCCCCATGGAATTTAGTCATTCAAGGAGGAGGGTCGCAACAAATGTTAATGAAACCCATGAACAAGTAGAAGGAAATGCATCGTCTGCTTCTGCTTCTTTGGACATCAAACAAGATAATCCTGTACTGCAAGTAGAAGGAAATGTTTTGTCTGCCTCTGCTTCTTTGGCTTCTTTGGACATCAAAGAAGATGATCAAGAAAAAGTAGTGAAACCTCATGACTACCCAATTCTCCCGGACGAGCCACAAGGTGATAGAGTGAATATTTGTCTGAGCAGCTGTCCGTTTCCCTGATGGCAAGAGACTACGGAGGAGGTTTCTGCATACTGATTCAATACAGTTACTTTGGTCCTTCTGTTGCAATCAAGTCAAAGAAGCTGCAGATGGCCGGCAATTTAGATTGGCACGCGCAATTCCTGGTGCAACAACGGGAACATTAGAGTATGATAGTGACTTGAGCTTTGGAGAGTCTGGGCTTTCCATTTCTCTTATTTCCATGACCTGGGAATGAGATTTGGATATTCTGCGTGCATCGTAATTACTTGTAATCTTACAGCTTTTGAATTTTATTTTTCTATTTATTCTCCCAAAATATCAATTTTTTCATCTACGGTATTGCTTATGGATTTCACCATGAGAAAATATAAAACATAAGGTTCTCTATTTATTAAAATTGTCTCGACTAACTCGCTGTTTTGAAATTTTTTATATAAAATTCAGACGTCATGATCGTTTTCGGGGGCTGAATTGGAGAGAGATTAATATTTGGTGTCTTGTTGAGTGGGCGATTCTTGGAAGGCATTCCTAGCCAAGGGTATAGTCCCACAAGAGCCTTCATATATTTGGGATGAAATATGCACATGTTTGCTTTGGGATCTAGGTGGAAGACCTTATGAGGGATGGATACATTGTTTACTGATGGTGTTACTTGGGATTCTACATGATGCTCCTTGTGTCGATACTACGCAGGGTAGCGGTGGATGCATTTTGACCTTTGGAATTATTAGATTGATTTGGGACCCTCAGATTACAATGACTGATAGTTTAGTGATTTTTAGAGGATGCTTTAAGGAGGTCTCTGGTGATGGTACCTTGCAGTGCAGTGTTTTGAGCAAAGGGTGCTACAAATATCCTAGAATAATTTGGGGCCCTAAGATCATCCCCAGATTCAATTGGTTTAGTTGATTGACTATGGATTTGTGTTGGCATTGCTTCAGGACAAGCAATCTTTAGGGAGGGAGGACTGTAATGTTCCATTTTTATAAAAATGAAATAAATGAGGACTAATAGCACTAGGAGCATAAAGGTACATCAATTCAGTATTATTAATTCATTAGTGTAGCAAGAAGGCCATAAGAGTTCATATCATAAAGCATGCACAGCATGCAAGCCTTATTTTAGTGATAAAGTCAACATGAAATTAGAATTGCATGAATGCAAAAGTGAAGCGTAAACCCTAAAAGTGACATGCAAACCCTAAAAGTACATGTTATTCTATTTAAGAAGGGTTATTGGACAAAAGAGATATATATTGTTATTGTTGATTTGTTTTGGAGTTTCAAATAGCAGCACAACGTGCAGCTGGGGCAGTTGGGGTTGGAGACGGTGTCTTCAGCTAGCGAGGGTTCGGCAATGAGATATCTGCCCTAGTCTCTTATTGGGATAGATCATATAGATTTATCCATTGCATCCATCATATACTACAGTACTCGAAGATCCAGCACATTCCATAGGGTTATTGGCGGATCCACGTTTGCAGTCGAAAGTAACAGTGAAAACACAGAAGGATTTGCTAGGACCACCAAACCCATTCTTTCCTCTACATGTCAACTTCCTCTTTCTTAACAGGCCTATCCTACGGTACACAGTCATTACAGCCATCAGTTTGCTCACCTAGAGGAGCTATGGGCCAAACATATCAGTTGGGGGCGTGAGCAATAGAACTGCTAATTAATTCGCTAGGGCACTTAGAGGCAGCCAAACCTCCGCATGTGCCATACCATCTCTCTTGCATCAACAGATGGAAAAGCTAAGAAAGTTTCATCCTGAATGGACCTCTCCTCCTACAAAAACGTCACCTTTAGTCTAGAGGGTTTTTATGGTACTATGAGGTGGTAACACTCGAGGAAAAGAGAATTATTAGACCACCCACCCGGATCCTTATGCATGCAGCTATCTTTGGAGTCATTATCAACCAAAATATGAGTGGTAAGTGTTAATTTCTCTCTGTGAAACCCTAACCCTAATTCAGCTATATTTTAGGTCATTTTTGAATGGCGAGTTTGCATGCATAGTTATTGTGCAAATTTGTATGAGATTGAGTGTCTGAGTGAGCACTATCATAGAACATTAGAGAATATCAATATTTGGGATATTACAGTGGTATCATAGCATGTTCCTTGCTAACTCTTGGCATGCAAAATTGTTAATGAATTCAGAAGACCCATACAACATTATTTACCAGAGATAGAGGTTTAGAAACAGTGATAGAGGAGAAGAGGAGTTGGGGGATATAGAGTATTAGTTTGGAAAAGGAAAAGGAACAATGGTCGATGATGATAAAACAACTTTCAATAGTCTCATATCGGCCATAAAATAAATCACTACTCGGCAAAAAGAAATGATGAGTACCTTCAGGCAAATGACAGAGAAAAATGGGCCCACCCCACACAGTCCCTTATTTCCCAATAGTGATAGGGTATCGACCAGTAGTAGTGGGGAGCACTTACATACCAACATGCAGAGCCATCCCCATATTTACAACAAGCCTTCTCGACCTACCATGCCTCAATTTTTAGATAACTGAGCTGCAGTGCCTCTAGCACAAGTAGAACTAGAAGAATCTGTGCGTGCCTATCTGAGAGAGCATACAACTTTAGGAGATGAATTCCATTCAGCCATGACCTTTACTGGCTTTTTCCACCTTAAAAGTAAGAACAAACCCAGAGCTTACAATAGGCCATTCACCAAGAACTATGAGTTGCAGCGCACCGGAGGGAAACTGACTATCCCTACCTTTGAGGGTACCCGGGGTGGCCCAGCCGAGAATTGGGTGCAGAGGTTGGATACATACTTCCAGCTCAACCCCATGATTGAGATAGATGCCATTAAATTGGCTACTTTGCATTTGGATGGAGAATCCCATGAGTGGTGGTACCACAGGTTAGTGACATTAGGTCACAATACCATCACATCGTACCCAGATTTTAAATAGAGGCTTATTGAGCGGTTTGATCAAAAGGACCCTGAGGTACACTTTAGAGAGTTGGCACAGTTGAAGCAGACAAGTAGTGCAGATGCATTTATTTCAGAGTTTCAGAGGATAATAGTACACGATGAGTATGTGCATGAGGAGATAACACTAGAGCCATCATGTGAGTCTAGCGACACTAGCACACCCAATAGTCGGATTGTGGACAACCCATGTGATGAGTTGGAGTTGGTACAAGAGTCGAGATAGTGAGGAATCACACATGGAGGTTAGGTATAGTTTATACATGCATGAGATAAAGCTTCAAGATGATAGTTATCGAAAGAAGATTGAGCGTGTTAAAGAAAGAATAGTAGCAATGAAAGAGAGGACCAAGATACTCTGAGCTACCATAGTACAGCAAGACATTGAGCTTATAGTTATTTGAGTTGTATGTACTGAGTCAGTAGTAAGGATTTCTAGTATTGAGCAACAGTTAGATATCTTGATTTGGCGGTAGGAGAAATATACTATTGCATTTCAAAGAAGTCCTCTTAAGGAGTACATAAACAGAGCTTGTAGTAGCTTGAGTCCACATTTTCATAATGGCGGATGGTTTTTACTGGTTGGCCAGGATCGACAAATTGACCAGTAGTATATGAGCATTCCAATTCAAATCGGAAGGGCAGAATGTCAGCTTGGTAGGATTATTCCTTGTGATGGTGCTTATGGACAAGGTACTTTTCAGGGGTTGGACTGGAGAAAGATTAATAGTTGGTGTCTTATTGAGTGGGTGATTCTTGGGAAGACATTCCTAGCCAAGGGTATAGTCCCATAAGAGCCTTCAGATATTTGGGATGAAATATGCACAAGTTTCCATTGGGATCCAGGTGGAAGACCTTATGAGGGATGGATATAGTGTTTAAGGATGGCATTAATTGGGAGTCTACATGATGCTCCTTGTGTCGATACGACGCAGGGTAGCGGTGGATGCATTTTGACCTCTGGAATTATTAGATTGATTTGGGATCCTGTGATTACAATGAATGACAATTTAGTGATTTGTAGAGGATGCTTTCAGGAGCTCTCTGGTGATGGTACTATGCAGTGTAGTGTTTTGAGAAGAGGGTGCTACAAATATCCTAGAATAATTTGGGACCCTGGGATCATCCCCGGATTCAATTGGTTTACTTGATTGATTGTGGATTTGCATTGGCATTGCTTGAGGACAAGCAATCATTGGCGAGGGAGGAGTGTAATGTTCCATTGTTATAAAAAGGAGATAACTAAGGACTAATAGCACTATGAGTAGAAAGGTACATCAATTCAACATTATTAATTCATCAGTGTAGTAAGAAAGGCCATAAGAGTTCATATCATAAAGCATGCGGAGCATGTAGGCCATATTTTAGTGTTAAAGTGAACATGAAATTAGAATTACATGCAGGCAAAAGTGAACCCTAAAAGTGACATGCAAACCCTAAAAGTACATGCTATTCTATTTAAGAAGGGTTATTGGAAAAAAGAGATATCTATTGTTATTGTTGATTGAGTTTGGAGTTTCAAGCAGTAGCACAGCATGCAGTCGGGGAAGTTGGGGTTGGACACAATGTCTTCAGCTAGCGAGGGTTCGGTAGTGAGATATCTGCCCTAGACTCTTATTGGGATAGATCATAAAGGTTTATCCATTGCATCCATCATATACTATAGTACTTGGAGATCCAACACATTTCATAGGGTTATTAGCGGATCCACATTTGTAGCCAGAAGTAAGAGGGAAAACACAGAAGGATTCGTTGGGACCAAAAAACCCATTCTTTCCTCAACATTTCAGCTTCCTCTTTCTTAGTAGGCCTATCCTATGATATGCAGTGATTATTAGCCATTAGCTTGCTCACCTAGAGCAGCTTTTAGTCAAACAGATTAGTTGGGGGCTTTAGCAGCAGAACTGCTAATCAATTTGCTAGGGCACTTAGAGGCAGCCAAACCTCCGCATGTGCTGGACCATCTCTCTAGCATCATTAGATGGAAAAGCTCAGAACGTTTCAGCTCGAACGAACCTCTCTTCCTACAAAAACATCACCTTCAGTTTAAAGGGTTTTTATGGTACTAGGGGGTGGTAACACCGGAGGAAAAGAGCATTAGTAGACCACCCATCTAGATACTTATGCATGTAGCTATCTCTGGAGTCATTATCAGCTAGAATATCAATGGAAAGTGTTATTTTCTCTCTGCAAAACCCTAACTCTAATTCAGCTATATTTTAGGGCATTTTTGCATGGTGAGTTTGCATGCACAGTTATTTTGCAAATTTGTATGAGATTAAGTATGTGAGTCAACACTATCATAGAACATTAGAGAATATCAATATTTGGGATATTACATGAATATAAATAGGTGGGGTGGCTCTCTCATTCACACACACTTTCACTCAAGCATTGCACAAGAGAGACAGAGAGACGAGTATGTTGTAGAAAGGGAACTCTATTCTTGTTCTTAGTTTTTTACACTGTACTTGGTCAAATTCTATATAGGGTAATCTTTTCTTGGTAATCTTCCCCATGACGGTTTCCTAGGATAATTATGTGTGTTCTTTTTTGTGGTTGTTCTTGTATTTATTTCAGTGATCCTTTGTTTATGGTTATGATTTTATGATGCTAAAAAATAATTATATATTGTATAACCATTAAAATTCTAACACTAACCCCCTAACTCCCTTCCCCACCCCAATTACATTTAAAAAATAATAACAAAAATTTAAATTCACCCTAACACTAATATCAAAATTATATATATATATATATAACCCCCCTATCCCATTAAACCCCCCCACATTACGTTTAAAAAAATAATAAAATTAAAAAAAAAACTAACCCCTCAATCCCCCACAATATTATATTAAAAACATTACATTAAAAAAATTCACCCCCCCCACTGCACCCCCCGAAAAAATTACATTAAAAAAACATTTAAAAAAGAAATATACCCCTAACCCCTAAACTCTACCCCACCCGAACAACATTACATTAAAAAATATAAATAAACAAATTTATAAACCCTCCCCCTAACCCCACAACATTAAATTTAAATCAATATTTAAAAATCATTTTTTAACCCTTAACCACCTAAACGCACCCCCTAAACATTATATTAAAAAAGAAATAAATGCATGCCCCTCCCTCCCCCATCCTCCCTTCCTCGCGACCCTCC
>LPNX010201299.1:280837-293617 GCA_001517045.1 Pseudotsuga menziesii
CAAAAGGTGGTGAGAGGACCAACAATCCCCTGGTGGTGGTCTGGCGGCCAATGAGCCCCCAATGGGGGTTTGGGGGAAATGCTGTAACACCCCGGTTTTGACCTGTTTACATTAAAGGTACATGATGCATATAATGTAATTAATCATGGTGAGGAGGTAAAGGCAAAATCCCCACCATCGATTTGGTTGTGTATGTTACGGCAATAGGGATAGTTGCCGATGGTATATCGTGCTATCCGACACATTATAGTTTGGCATCATGTAAATATGCACATCAATTAAAATAAACCTATAGCCAGCTACGACGGTGCAACTTTAAAATGAAAAGGGCATGATTCCAAAGGATAATGGGGGGGAATTATGAACCTTGAGGCATGGGGAAAAAAGCTACATGTCATCACTCTGTCTATTTTGCTCACCTTCCCTTGTCTCATCCAACCACCTTTTTAATGTTCTACTGAGTTGTTGAGGCATTTAATTTATGGAAGTGGAGGGTGGCAGGACTGTCAGTCTTTTCCACATGCTTACTCCACCAGTCCTCTCTCCACCTTCACGTGGGTAAGGGAACCATCACTACGCGCTCTCTCGGGGCTTTTGGGGGTTCACTCTCACGCAGGGACGAGGAGGAGGGGGGTGTTTAATCTTCCTCACACATAGCTGAGTTAAGGGGGTGTGCAATTTCTATTTGGGGGTTCACCTTTCTCTCTCTCGCATCTATTACCAGTCAATTGGGTTGTGTTATTTCCTCTTGATCATGCATAGAGTCAGTGTTTTTTCCTCCATCATTGTCGGACGCATTTGCGTTGAGGAGCTGTGTGCTGTGGGCTTTTAGATGTTGGACGGTCATTGATTTCCACATCTGTTGGTTGAGTCCTCCCATGTCTATGCTGGGAGTTAAGCTTCTGCCCCAACTTTGGACTATGTAAGGTTCTCTTCATTTCCCTCATCAGATTGGGGTTTGCGTTTATGTCCTTCTTTTGTCCAAGATTGAGGATCGGACTTCTCCCCTATTTTGGGATTGTGTAAGGTTTCCATAGTTTTCATTGTGAGTTTGGGATGTCGATTCACCCTGGTTTTTGGTTGCTTCTTGGTTGCTGAGGCGGTAGATGTCTTTTGGGGATTGTTGCTGAGTTGTTTTGGCCATGCTAATGCCAAGAACAACTCTGGAGCATGGTTTGACCTGAACTGTGTTTCACCTTTTGTTTGGGGTTGTCACCTGGTTGTCTTTTCCTTATTCACAGAGCTGTGAATGGGTTGTTTTTCTACGGTATGTAGTGGTGGGTCTTCGAACTGTTGAGAGTAGGATTAGAGGATAGGTATGCTTGAGAAAAATGGTGTTTGAGGCCACCAACTTAGTATTTAGCCTTTCCTAGCTCCTTGACAGCCTGATAAACCCTACATAGAATAAATACATAAATATTATTAACAAATGAGGAAAAACAGTAAAACAGAGATGCAATTACATTTTTTGTTTCAACAAAACTTGTACATGTATCAACTAATTGAGTTTACTACATCGTTTAATTTTTCATGAAAAAAAACATAATAAAAAGTATAAATGATAATAACGGATGGAAGAAAATTTGTGGAAGCGCAGTAAAGGTGACTAGTTACCTAAGTTTTTTACTGGATAATTCAAAGCAATTTTTTTTCACGAGTTAGATGTACAGTTGTGGTAGTGGTTTTTGTTGATTAAGAATACCTTCTTAGTTAAGAAGGAGTGTTAAATAAATGTAAATTTGAAAGATATTCTATTATATGTTTATTGTATTCCTCCTTCGGAGATGTTATTCCTTCATTCGTAGATGTCCTTTATGTAATTCATCATGTAATTCATCATGAGGTAAAACCTTCGTTGTAAGTCAGGGAAATAGTACCCACAAAAGTATTTTATAAATGTTATTTTGAGTCTCCCTAGATAGGTCATCCCTAATTAGAGAACATGGTCGGCCTAGTTAGTTATTTGAGTCACTCACCTCATGAATTGTAATGTTTTGTTTTTATAAAAAGGAAATAACCGAGGACTAATATCACTAGGAGCAGAAAGCTACATCAATTAAGTATTATTAATTCATCAGTGTAGTAAGAAGGCCATAAGAGTTCATATCATAAAGCATGCGAAGCATGCAGGCCTTATTTTAGTGTTAAAGTCAACATGAAATTAGAATTGCATGCATGCAAAAGTGAAGCGTAAACCATAAAAGTGACATACAAACCCTAAAAATACATGCTATTCTATTTAAGAAGGGTTATTGGACAAAATAGATCTCTATTGTTATTGTTGATTGGTTTTGGAGTTTCGAGCAGCAGCACAACGTGCAGCTGGGGTAGTTGGGGTTGGAGATGGCGTCTTCAGCTAGCGAGGGTTCAACAGTGAGATATCTGCCCTAGTATCTTATTGGGATAGATCATATAGGTCTATTCATTGCATCCTTCATATACCACAATAATCAGAGTTCCAGCTAATTCTGTAGGGTTATTAGCAAATCCATGTTTGCAGCCGGAAGTAACAAAGAAAACACAGAAGGATTCACTGAGAACACAAAACCCAGTATTTTCTTTGCATGTCTGCTTTCTCTTTCTCAGCAGGCCTATCCTACGGTATGCAATGATTATTAGCCATCGTTTTGCTCACCTAGAGAAACTATCATCCAAACAGATCAGTTGGCGGCATGAACAGCAGAACTGCTAATCAATTCGCTAGGGCACTTAGAGGTAGCCAAACCTCAGCATGTGCCAGACCATCTCTCTCGCATCAGTAGACAGATAAGCTTAGAAAGTTTCAGCCCGAACGGACCTCTCCTCCTACAAAAGCATCACCTTCAGTCTGGAGGGTTTTCATGGTATTACGGGGCAGTAACACCAGAGGAAAAGAGCATTATTAGACCACCCATCTAGATCCTTATGCATGCATCTATCTATGGTTTCATTATCATCCAGAATATCAATGGTAAGTGCTAATTTCTCTTTGCAAAACCCTAACCCTAATTTATCTATAAATGTTCAATAAAACTTCGTAGGAATCGGTCCATCTCAATTCTTGATTGTGATTAATGATTGTCCAATAACGGTTTGCTAGGTTTACATCGTATTTTGTTCGTTTCCGTGTACATAATTTAAAATACTTTTGTTCAAGCTTTATAATCCCACTTGATATACAACATTACTACGTTTTCGACTTCTATAACGAGATAACAAATAGACTAGAAATAAATTTAGGGTTGCAAGTAAACAATTTATAAAAAAATATAAGTTGGTTACATTAGTGTTGTTAGGGGTAACCTTAACTGTCAGTTTACACATAAATGAAAGAGAAGCACATTATGCTTTTAGTATTAAAGTAAGATGGATATTCATGATTCCTTTTACAACTGAATATGAAGAGTATAGTCATTACAACCTACAACTTGTCCATGCAGTAAATAAAAATTACATAAGTAAAGAAATTGATTTTAGAGTCTGGTACATATTTGAAAGTGATAGTTGTAATAGTCTCACACCACCTTGCTGTAGAAACTTGTAGCAGTTCTTCACCTGCTTAGCTTCACCCCCTTTCCCAGACCTTCGTGTTTAAAGTAGTTTCACCTCAACCTCAAGCTGTCACCAGTATTAGCAGGAATAAATCATTTCAAAACCTGGCATTCTCATATGCCTCACTGGCAGTTTTGTGAAACAGAGCCTAACATCAGCATGATGTTCTCTGGAAGCCGTGTAGTTTTCAATAATTTTCCATAGAGCCTTCACCCAAGGTGATCTCTGGAAGCTCTCTTCAAACAAAAAATACCCCCTTTTTCTTGTCTTTCCTAGGACTTTTATAACAAATAAATGATTCCTGAATACTGACCACTTGCCTCCTTAGAGAATATTGTAGGTTTAATAATTGTTTTAAACCTAAATTTCTGTCAATTGTTGTTCAACTATTACAACTTCCAATTCCCAAAAGTATATAAAATTTAACTTCTTTTTTTTAAAGTAAATAACAATAATAATAACATCAAAAGTAATTAGGGGTATTACAATGATGATCAAAGTTTCTTTATTTATGCACTATTGTTGTCTATTATCATGGTCAATAATCCTTGCTCGCAGTGTCTCTGCAAATGAAACATTACGGATGAAATATTTTTTGAATAGATTTCATAGATGATTTCGATAATTGTTGGGCAACAATATTTGAGCTGTGGATTGCATAGATTGCATTTCATTATGTCATTTTCTATCTCGAAAGTGCATTCTACATTAATGTTTTCTTGTTGTTTCAGGTTCACAATATGTGCAATCCAATGAATTGTGGACCATTGGATTATTACATTTGTTGCAGATTCAATTAGGTGGAGGTGCAAATACATTTTTTTTCTTTTTGCGAGACTTGTACCTGCATACACTAATTGTATTTACTATTCGGTTTAGTCTTTTATGGAAAAAAAAAGTAAAATAAATACATAAATACTATTAACAAATGAGGAAAAACATTAAAATGGAGATGCAAATACATTTTTTGTTTCAACAAAACTTGTACATGTATCAACTAATTGAGTTTACTACATTGTTTAATTTTTCATGAAAAAAAACATAATAAAAAGTATAAATGATAATAACGGATGGAAGAAAATCTGTGGAAGGGCAATAAAGGTGACTAGTTACCTAAGTCTTTTACTGGAAAATTCAAAGTAATTTTTTTTCATGAGTTAGATTTACAGTTGTGGTAGTGGTTGTTGTTGATGAAGAATACCTTCTTACTTAAGAGGGAGTGTTAAATAAATGTAACTTTGAAAGATATTATATTGTACGTTTATTGTATTCGTCCTTCGGAGATGTTATTCCTTCGTTCGTAGATGTCCTTTATGTAATTGATCATGTAAAAGTAATGAGGTAAAACCTTCGTTGTAAGTCGGGGAAATAGTACCCACAAAAGTATTTTATAAATGTTATTTTGAGTCTCCCTAGATAGGTTGTCCCTAATTAGAGAACATGGTAGGCCTAGTTAGTTATTTGAGTCACTCACCTCATGAATTGTAATGTTCCATTTTTATAAAAAGGAAACAACCGAGGAATGATAGCACTAGGAGCAGAAAGGTACATCAATTCAGTATTATTAATTCACCAGTGTAGTAAGAAGGCCACAATAGTTCATATCATAAAGCATGTGGAGCATGCAGGCCTTATTTTAGTGTTAAAGTCAACATGAAATTAGAATTGCATGCATGCAAAAGTGAAGTGTAAACCCTAAAAGTACATGTTATTCTATTTAAGAAGGGTTATTGGACAAAAGAGATATCTATTGTTATTGTTGATTGATTTTGGAGTTTCGAGCAGTAGCACCGCATGCAGCGGGGGCAGTTGAGGTTGGAGACGTCATCTTCATCTAGCGAGAGTTCAACAGTGAGATATCTTCCCTAGTATCTTATTGGGATAGATCATATAGGTTTATCTATTGCATTCATCATATACCACAGTACTGAGAGATCCAGCACATTCCGTAGGGTTATTAGCAAATCCACATTTGCAGTGGGAAGTAACAAAGAAAACACAGAAGGATTCGCTGGGAACACAAAACCTAGTCTTTCCTCCGCATGTCAACTTCCTCTTTCTCGGCAGGCCTATCCTACAGTATACAGTGATTATCATCCATCAATTTGGTCGCCTAGAGCAACTATCAGCCAAATAGATTAGTTGGGGGTGTGAGCAGCAGAATTTCTAATCGATTTTCTAGGGCACTTAGAGGTATCCAAACCTCAGCATGTGCCAGACCATCTCTTCGGCATCAACAGATGGATAAACTTAGAAATTTTTAGCCCGAATGGACCTCTCCTTTTACAAAACTGTCACCTTCAGTCTGGAGGGTTTTTATGGTACTACGGGGTGGTAACACCAGAGGAAAAGAGCATTATTACACCACCCATATAGATCCTTATGCATGCAACTATCTATGGTTTCATTATCAGCCAGAATATCAGTGGTAAGTGTTAATTTCTCTTTGCAAAACCCAAACCCTAATTCAGCTATATTTTAGGGAATTTTTGCATGGTGAGTTTGCATGCGTAGTTATTTTGCAAATTTGTATGAGATTGAGTGTGCGAGTTAACACTATCATAGAACATTAGAGAATATCAATATTTGGGATATTACAGTGGTATCAGAGCATTTTCATTTCGATCTGTAGGCATGGAAAATTGTAAATGAATTCAGAAGACCCATACAACATTATTTACCGGAGACAGAGGTTTAGAAACAGTGATAGAGGAGATGAAGAGTTGGGGGACAGAGAGTATCAGTTTGGAAAGGGCAAAGAGACAATCATCGATGATGATAAAACAACTTTCAATAGTCTCATATCAGCCATAAAAGAACTCACTATTGGGCAAAAATAAATGATGAGTACCTTCAGGAAAATGACAGAGAAAAATGGGCCCACCCCACATAGTCCCTTGTTTCCCAATAGTGATAGGGTATCCACCAGTAGTAGTGGGGAGCACTTACATACCAACATGCAGTGCCATCCCCATATTTACAACAATCCTTCTTGACCTGCCATGCCTCAGTTCTTAGATAACCCAGCTGTAGTGCATCTAGCACAAGTAGAACCAGAAGAATTCATGAGTGCCTATCTGAGAGACTATAGAGCTTTAGGAGATGACTTCCATTCAGCCAAGACCTTCAATGAATTCTATCACTTTAAAAGTAAGAACAAACCCAGAGCTTACAATAGGCCATTCACCCAGAACTATGAGTTATAGCGCACCGGAGGGAAACTGACTATACCTACCTTTGACGGTACCCGAGGTGGCCTGACCAAGAATTGGGTGGAGAAGTTGGATACATACTTCCAGTTCAACCCCATGATTTAGAAAGATACCATTAAATTGGCTACTTTGCATTTGTATGGAGAATCCCATCAGTGGTGGTACCATGGGTTCATGACATTGGGTCATAATACCATCACATCGTACCCAGATTTTATACAGAGGATCATTGAGCAGTTTGATCAGCAGGACCCTGAGGTACACTTTAGAGAGTTGGAACAGCTGAAGCAGATATGTAGTACAGATGCATTTATTTTCGAGTTTCATAGGATAATAGTACATGATGAGGATGTGCATGAGGAGATAACACTAGAGCCATCATGTGAGTCTAGCGACGCTAGCACACCCGATAGTCAGACTGTGGACAAGCCGTGTGATGATTCAGAGTTGGTACACTCTTTATCACCTACAGTAGGAGTCCAAATAGTTATGACAAGTGAAATACATGAGGTGCAAGGCAATGAGCACAGCAGTTGAGACAGTGAGCAGTCACATATGGAGGTTAGGGAGAGTTTATACATGGATGAGATAGAGCTTCTAGATGATAGTTACTGAAAGAATATTGAACGTGTTAAAGAAAGCATTCAAGCGATGAAAGAGAGGACCAAGATACTCCGAGACACCAAAGTACAACGATATTTTGAGCTTAAAGTTCTTTGATGTGTATGTACCAAGTCGCTAGTCAAGATTTCTAGTATTGAACAACAGTTAGATTACTTTATCGGGCAGCAGGAGAAACATACTATTGCATTTAAAAGCAATCCTCTTGAGGAGTACATAGACAGGGCTTGCAGTATCTTGAGTCCACATTTGCATAATGGCGAATGGTTTTTATGGGTTTTCCAGGATTGAGAAATTGACCAGCAGTATATGAGCATTCGAGTTGAAGTCATAAGGGCAGAATGTCAGCGTTCTAGGATTATTCCTTGTGATGGTGCTTATGGACAAGGTACTTTTCGGGGGTTGGATTGGAGAGAGATTAAGAGTTGGTGTCTTATTGAATGGGATATTCTTGGGAAAACATTCCTAGCCAAGGGTATAGTCCCACAAGAGCCTTCAGATATTTGGGATGAAATACGGACAAGTTTTCATTGGGATCGAGGTGGAAGACCTTATGAGGGATGGATAAAGTGTTTATTGATGGCGTTACTTTGGATTCTACATGATTCTCCTTGTGTCAATACTACGCACGGTAGCGGTGGATGCATTTTGACCTCTGGAATTCTTAGATTGATTTGGAACCCTTGGATTACAATGACTGACAGTTTAGTGATTTCTAGAGGATGCTTTCAGGAGGTCTTTGGTGATGGTACCGTGCAGTGCAGTGTTTTGAGCAGAGGGTGCTAGAAATATCCTAGAATAATTTAGGACCCTAGGATCATCCCTGGATTCAATCAGTTCAGTTGATTGACTGTGGATTTGCGTTGGCATTGCTTGAGGACAAGCAATCTTTGGCGAGGGAGGACTTCAATGTTCTGTTTTTATAAAAAGGAGATAACTGAGGACTAATAGCATTAGGAGAATAAAGGTACATCAATTCAGTATTATTAATTCATCAGTGTAGCAAGAAGGCAATAAGAGTTCATATCATAAATCATGTGGAGCATGTAGGCCTTGTTTTAGTGTTAAAGTCAACATGAAATTAGAATTGCATGCATGCAAAAGTGAAGCGTAAATGCTAAAAGTGACATGAAAACCCTAAAAGTACATGCTATTCTATTTAAGAAGGGTTATTGGACAAAAGAGATAAATATTGTTATTGTTGATTGATTTCGGAGTTTTTAACAGCAGCACAGCGTGCAACCAGGGCAGTTGGGGTTGGAGATGGTGTCTTCAGCTAGCAATGGTTTGGCAGTGAGATATCTGCCCTAGTCTCTTATTGGGATAGATCATATAGATTTATCCATTGCATCCATCATATACTACAATACTCGGAGATCCAGCACATTCGATAGGGTTATTAGTGGATCCATGTTTGCAGTCAGAAGTAATAGGGAAAACACAGAAGGATTTACTGGAACCACGAAACCCAGTCTTTCCTCTGCATGTCAGCTTCCTCTTTCTCAACAGGCCTATCCTATGGTATGCAGTGATTATCAACCATCAATTTGGTCACCTAGAGGAGCTATGAGCCAAACATATCAGTTGGGGGTGTGAGCATCAGAACTACTAATTAATTTGCTAGGGCACTTAGAGGCAGCAAAACCTCCGCATGTGCCATATCATCTCTCCAGCATCAGTAGACGGACAAGCTCTGAAAGTTTCATCCTGAATGGACCTCTCCTCCTACAAAAACGTCACCTTCAGTCTAGAGGGTTTTTATGGTACTACGAGGTGGTAACACTGGAGGAAAAGAGCATTATTAGACCACCCATTCGAATCCTTATGCATGCAGCTATCTCTGGAGTCATTATCAACCAAATTATGAGTGGTAAGTGTTAATTTTTCTCTGCAAAACCCTAACCCTAACTCAGCTATATTTTAGGTCATTTTTGCATGGAAAGTTTGCATGCACAGTTATTTTGCAAATTTGTATGAGATTGAGT
Organism: Pseudotsuga menziesii; assembly: GCA_001517045.1. Classification (NCBI taxonomy): domain Eukaryota; kingdom Viridiplantae; phylum Streptophyta; class Pinopsida; order Pinales; family Pinaceae; genus Pseudotsuga; species Pseudotsuga menziesii. Next base: position 290,187 of record LPNX010201299.1, read on the forward strand.
GTGTGAGTCAGCACTATCATAGAACATTAGAGAATATCAATATTTGAGATATTACAGTGTTATCATAGCATGTTCCTTGCCAGCTGTGGGCATGTAAAATTGTACATGAATTCAGAAGACCGATACAACATTATTTACCAGAGATAGAGGTTTAGAAACAGTCATAGAGGAGAAGAGGAGTTGGGGGCATAGAGTATCAATTTGGAAAAGGAAAAGAAAAAATGGTCGATGATGATAAAACAACTTTCAATAGTCTCGTATCCGCCATAAAAGAACTCACTACTCGGAAAAAAGAAATGATGAGTACCTTCAGAAAAATGACAGAGAAAAATGGGCCCACCCCACACAGTCCCTTGTTTCCCAATAGTGATAGGGTATCCACTAGTAGTAGTGGGGATCACTTACATACCAACATACAGAGCCATCCCCATATTTACAACACGCCTTCTCAATCTACCATGCCTCAATTCTTAGATAACAGAGTTGCAGTGCCTCTAGCACAAGTAGAACTAGAAGAATCCATGAGTGCCTATCTGAGAGAGTATAGAGCTTTAGGAGATGGCTTCCATTCAACCATGATGTTCACTAACTTCTTCCACTTTAAAAGTAAGAACAAACCCAGAGCTTACAATAGGCCATTCACCAAGACCTATGAGTTATAGTGCATCGGAGGGAAACTGGATATCCCTACCTTTGAGGGTACCCAGGGTGGCCCAGCCCAAAATTGAATGCAGAAGTTGGATACATACTTCCAGCTCAACCCCATGATTGAGATAGATTCCATTAAATTGGCTACTTTGCATTTGGATGGAGAATCCCATGAGTGGTGGTTCCACAGGTTAGTGACATTGGGTCGCAATACCATCACATCGTACGCATATTTTACACAGAGGCTCATTGAGTGGTTTGATCAAAACGACCCTAAGGTATACTTTAGAGAGTTGGCACAGCTGAAATAGACAGGCAGTGCAGATGTATTTATTTCATAGTTTCAGAGGATAACAATACACGATGAGTATGTGCATGAGGAGATAACACTAGAGCCATCATGTGAGTCTAGTGACACTAGCACACCCAATAGTCGGATTGTAGACAAGCCATGTGATGAGTTGGAGTTGGTAATACAGTCGAGAGAGTGAGTAGTCACACATGGAGGTTAGGTAGAGTTTATACATGCATGAGATAGAGCTTTGAGATGATAGTTATTGAAAGAAGATTGAACGTGTTAAAGAAATAATTGTAGCGATAAAAGAGAGGACCAAGATACTTCGAGCTACCATAGTACAACGAGATGTTGAGCTTACAGTTCTTTGAGTTGTATCGACTAAGTCAACAGTCAGGATTTCTAGTATTGAACAACAGTTAGATTCCTTGATGGGGCAGCAGGAGAAACATACTGTTGCATTTTAAAGCAGTCCTCTTAAGAAGTACATAGACAGGGCTTGCAATATCATGAGTCCACATTTTCATAATGGCGGATGGTTTTTACTGGTTGTCTAGGATCGAGAAATTCACTAGCAGTATATGAGCATTCCAGTTGAAATCCGAAGGGTAGAATGTCATTTTGGTAAGATGATTCCTTGTGATGGTGCTTATGGACAAGGTACTTTTCGGGGGTTGGATTGGAGAGAGATTAAGAGTTGGTGTCTTATTGAGTGGGAAATTCTTGGGAAGACATTCCTAGCCAAGGGTATAGTCCCACAAGAGACTTCAGATATTCAGGATGAAATATGCACAAGTTTGCATTGGGATCCAGGAGGAAGACCTTATGAGGGATGGATACAGTGTTTACAGATGGCGTTACTTGGGAGTCTACATGATGCTCCTTGTGTCAATACTACGCAGGGTAGCAGTGGATGCATTTTGAACTATGAAATTATTAGATTGATTTGGGACCCTAGAATTATAATAACTCACAGTTTAGTGATTTCTAGAGGATGCTTTCAGGAGGTCTCCGGTGATGGTACCGTGCAGTGCAGTGTTTTGAGCAAAGGGTGCTACAAATATCCTAGAATAATTTGGGACCCTGGGATCATCCCCAGATTCAGTTGGTTTAGTTGATTGATTGTGGATTTGCGTTGGCATTGCTTGAGGACAAGCAATCTTTGGCGAGGGAGGAGTGTAATGTTCCATTTTCATAAAAAGGAAATAACTAAGGACTAATAGCACGAGGAGCAGAAAGGGACATCAATTCAGTATTATTAATTCATCAGTGTAGTAAGAAGGCCCTGAGATTTCATATCATAAAGCATGCAGAGCATGCAGGCCTTATTTTAGTGTTAAAGTCAACATGAAATTAGAATTGTATGCATGCAAAAGTGAAGCGTAAACCCTAAAAGTGACATGAAAACCCTAAAAGTACATGCTATTCTATTTAAGAAGGGTTATTGGAAAAAAGAGATATCTATTGTTATTGTTGATTGATTTTGGAGTTTCAAGCAGTAGCACAGCATGCATTTGGGGAAGTTGGGGTTGGAGACAATGTCTTCAGGTAGCGAGGGTTCGAGAGTGAGATATTTTCCCTAGACTCTTATTGGGATAGATCATAAAGGTTTATCCGTTGCATCCATCATATACTACAGTACTTGGAGATCCAGGACATTCCGTAGGGTTATTAGTGGATCCATGTTTGTAGCCGGAAGTAACAGGGAAAACATAGAAGGATTCACTCAGACCACAAAATCCATTCTTTCCTCCGCATATCAGCTTCCCCTTTCTCACCGGGCCTATCCTACTATATGCAATGATTATCAACCATCACCTTGCTCACCTAGAGTAGCTTTCAATCAAACAGATCAGTTGGGGGCGTGAGCACAAAACTACTAATCAATTTGCTAGGGCACTTAGAGGCAACCAAACCTCCGCATGCACCAGACCATCTCTCTGGCATAAGTAGACGAACAAGCTTAGAATGTTTCATCCCAAACAAACCTCTCCTCCTACAAAAGCATGACCTTGAGTCTGGAGGGTTTTTATGGTACTAGGGGGCAATAACACCAGAGGAAAAGAGCGTTATTAGACCACCCATCCGGATCCTTATGCCTACAGCTATCTCTAGAGTCATTATTAGCCAGAATATCAGTGGTAAGGGGTAATTTCTCTCTGCAAAACCCTAACCCTAATTCAGCTATATTTTAGGGCATTTTTGCATGGTCAATTTGCATGGACAATTATTTTGCAAATTTGTATTTTTTTCTTGGTAATCTTCCCCATGACTATTTCCTAAGATAATTATGTGTGTTATTTTTTGTGGTTGTGCTTGTATTTATTTCAGTGATCGCTTTTTTATGGTTATGATTTTATGATGCTAAAAATAATTATATATCGTATAACCATTAAAAGTCTAACACTAACCCCCTAACTCCCCTTCCCACCCCAATTACATTTAAAAAATAATAACAAAAAATTAAAAACCCCCTAACACTAATATC
>LPNX010201299.1:307755-326753 GCA_001517045.1 Pseudotsuga menziesii
AACTTCAGTGGGTCAGGAGCAAATCATCAAAGCATTGGTAATACAGGTGAGCACAATTAAAAAGGATGATATATATTACAAAATAAATAGCTTCCTTTTTCTTTTTCTTTTTCTCAGTTGAAAAAAACAGTTCCTTGGTATTCAGTTGACTGAAGTCCAGTCTCATTTTTTTTAATGTGTTGAATTGATGATGTTGTCTTTTATAGAAATCCATTAAAATTAGTTACGGTTTTTTCTTTCTTAGGTGGAGAGATGCTTACTTGGAAGTTGGAACAAGATCGAACCAAATTAGCAGAGGGAGATCTTCAAGGTGATATTGAAAACTTCAGGTATTTTCCATTAGAAACAAAAATATGGATTTGGATTTCCTGTGAACCACATGTGTTTTACTAAACCATTGTTTATGATAATATAGCTTTCTTGTGCTGAAGTTATACTTTCCTACAGTTAGTGATGTTATCACATTTCACCTATTTTCATTGAGAGTAGTGCATATTACACCATCCATGGCAAATGAGATGATTCAAGTAGTGCTTTTTATATTGTCGGAAAGGTTCATAAATTATAACTTTCTTTTTTAGAGTTTTCCCATACTTGTAATCACTGTCAATATTATCATTATAAAAAGGTTTGAAAATTGACCAGATCGACATTGAATGTCCTAATTTTACTTAGTACTTGGACAAATCTCAAAACCACCCTAGACTTGTTGATCCAGATTGACAAGAAATAAAAAAAGAAAAGATGAATAACAAAGTTATTTGTTAGACTTAGGACATGACAGCCATTAAACAGAAGGATTTCATAAAACTCTGGAAAATAAAACAACAACCATTAAACCTGCAAATCAATTTGGACTCTATCAGTGGAACCCAGGAAAATACACAGATTTGTAAGGGTGCATCCATCTTAGTTGGCATTTTGTGGTCCAATTAGGTTTATGTTATATAAAAATGCACAAAAACAGGGGCAATTTGGGCTCCAAACAGCCAAGAACCCACATAATGTTATGACATTGATATTGGGAGAGGCATGCTCCTGCAAAGCTCCCAAAGTTTTAGGAAGTGCTGCCCTTGCTTTTGGAATGTGTCCTACAAGTTCCAAAGCTTTGGGAACTTGGAAAATGGCAGGAGCAGGTTCCCCAACTGTGTGTTAGTAAGTGATTAATTTTTGTGTAAAACATCTAGTCAACCTTTGTACACAGGATGTATCATTAATATTATATAGTTTCTTTTCCTTACTGGATGGTACTTTATACCTTTCTCAAAAACAAACTAAGTGTTAAAAAGTACTTTATTAATTTAACTAATATATTAATGCACAGAGCACGGAAAACTAGCACAGCAGGTGCTTATACAATGAATGAATATTAGATGGATGGATACTATACTAGAAGTAACTTGTAATTTAACAGACTTAAATTCTAGTAAGTTCAGAACCTTCTTTCCACTCCTAATTTTGATTTTGAGCTGATAGAGCTCAGGGCTCAAAAATAACTCTGTGCTTATTAGGCACCAACATTCTCACAGAGGTTTGGCTGGTCAACACAAGCCACTAATGTAAGTTAAAGATCCTTGGCTAGGCGTCTAAAAATGACTTCTCATAGAACAATTTCCCATTCTTCCAGCTGGGTATTAGAGATTTTAATGTTATATTCTTGGAAAATATGCTCCAAATGGAATAGATTCCTGAAACTATTACTATTACTAGAATTTGTTTAAACTTGAGGCCAAAAATTAGCTAGTCTAGTCATATAAAAGATCAGAGCTAATGACGAGTTTATCAAATTTGTGTGTGAAGAGCTCATCGCAGGTATAGCATCCTCGTCGCTATTCCTAGGGTTTCCATTTAAAAGAAAAAAAAACTTATACAAAGTGTGGATACAGCGATGGCCAGGCGTGGATACAGAGACGGCAAGGCGTGGCTATAGCGATGTCTTATTCCTGGGTTTGCATTTTTTTTTTATACCTTATACAAAGCGTGGATACAGCGATGGCCAGGCGTGGATACAAAGACAGCCAGGCGTGGATACAGAGACGGCCAGGAGTGGATATAGCGATGGCTTAGACATCTAACGAAATATAGAACATTGTCGCTCTTGCAACGCAAATTAGGGGTCGTCTCTATTGCGACGGAATTGTTTCCACGGAAAAAAAAAACACTTAGACGTGGCAATATCCACGCTTTTCTGTGGATATTGCCACGTTTTGCCGTGGCAAAATTGATCACTTGTACTAGTGATCCCAAAAGGTGGTGAGAGGACCAACAATCCCTTGGTGGTGGTCTGGCAGCCAATGAGCCCCCGATGGGGGTTCGTGGGAAACACCCCCAAGAAAGGGGGTTTGAGGGTGAAGCCCCCAAAAGAATTTTTTTTTGATGTTTGTTGGCCAATAGTTTACAGACCCATGGTATTGGGTGACTCATGGTATCTCCCATGGTAATTCCCCTACAAAAGGAAAGCATTGTAATACGGTTGTGTATTGTATTGTAGTATTGAAAAACAATCTATGTGATTGTGTGAGAGAGACTGTGAGAGAGTTAAGAGGAAGTGCGGCAGGGTTGTTGCAGCTTGTATCCCTTCATTTTGATGGATGGTATAATAATAAAGGACTGGAAATTATGTGTGGATGTAGACTATCTTGGGTGAACCACATTATATTTATGTCTCTCTTGTAATGTGTTTTTATATTTTCATCATGTTTATTGTTTATTATTATTGCTCTACAATACTGTTTTTCTAACACCCCTCTTCCTCTTCCTCTCTCCTCCTCCCTTCCACACGACCCTCCTCCCCCTCCTCCTTTGCCGTTGAGCTCCCTTGGGTTCCAAAATTTGCCCCTCACGAGTGGCATGATTACAACCCATGTACATGAATAATGGAGCCCATGTTTAAAACTTGTATTAGAAGAAAAAATTTAAATTTGTGTTGCTTCCAATTGGAGAAATTGAATTTCGTGAGTAATAAAATAGAAATTATGTGGATTTTGTAAATCTTGGAGCCATGAGTTATTTCTCATGACTATACCTTCAACACGTTATATATTGGTTGAAGCTTTGAGGTTTCCTATATCCTATGTCTATATTTTCCTATGAAAAGCATTGTATGTAAACTGACATTCTTTCATAGCTCTTACGTCTGCACTCTCTCTAGAATTATTGTCCATAGAAACTGAGGTTAAGGTAAGCTATTCTACGAAGCAAGGAAAGCTAATCTACAAAGCAAGGCAAGCAAAATCTCAACAAGAATAGACAAGAAAATTTATTCTGATTATTGTTTTGTTTAAAGTATATATTTTGACTGTGCAATGACAAATGTATCGTACTAGATGTCATTTGACCTCACAATAGTTTAGGTTTTTCATTAGTAGGTAACATTATCGCTTGTTTGAGAACAATTTAGTGTTTTCTTATTAAGCAAATGATCAATATTATGGGAGGTCACACTATCCTTACATTCCTATGGATTTTTGAAACTAAAAATGGGAAATTTATTGTGCACAAAATGGCACCCAACCACCCAAAAGAAAAAAAAATGAGGGTTTAGGAACCACTTAGGGCTTTAATCCCCACCCATTTGTTTGCAAGAAACTAGTTCATTTTTGTCTTTGAGATTAAGTCTCGTTCCCTCAATCTGATACAGAAAACGGGAATGTGAGACAAGTTTGAGTACACATGCAACCCAACCTAAAGTAAATTACATAATACCCATAGAAGGTCATAAATATTCCTACATGTATTTAGTGGCCAACATATTACAAAATATTTGAAAGTGAATAAAGTTGTAATATAAAAGCTCCACAAATGAACAATGATAATTGAATAAAGTATCTAACAAGGAAATCACTTACTAGCTTCATTTTTCCAAGATCCTGGAACCAAGTTCTAGTTGACCTATCTAGAAATGACACTTTTAACTAGAAAATAGCATTAATGCCATTTTATAGTTAAGAACACACATATATATATATATATATATATAGTTTTAGTCCTTCCCTTGATCCACCATGCATGCACAACAAAAACAAAGCCTTACTTTATGTCTCAATATTTACCAACAATCCATTGTATTGGGAAAATTCCAATGCCCATACAATCCATTTCTAATCCAATCTTCAATCCTAATTCATACAAATCATTCTAGTGCAAGTTCTCATATACAAATATGTACTACTATATTTACCCAAAACCATAGGGAATTCATCTTATTATCCAATATCTTATCATGTTCATTTAGAAAGCGGAGTTTTTAAATTATGAAAATGAGGTCAATATATTGTAGGTATTGGGGGGCAAGGAGTGGGTTATGTGGTGTTTATAGGTATTGGGGAGTATAAATAGGGGTATCTAGTAAAAACAAGGAATATCTTGTAATAATAGGGTATTTTTAATTGTAACTATGTATTGGGAGGGGGCTCAACAAAAGGATTTTGGTAGTTATTTATGAGTATCTAGTGAAATTAGAGCATTCTTTAATATCCCATGAACGAAAAAACTATGGCATAGTTTCCCTGAGTGAACACCTCATTCCCAAAACCAAGTTGTGTGCAATACATAGGATTCTTTTAAAATATACTAAACAATTAAACTTAATTAGATGTTGCAATGTCAAATTTTAAGTAAATTTTCTTCTTGGTGCACCGATGTGTAACATATAGTCCTATCTTGCAATTTTGCATACTATGACCTGTCTAGTTTGCAATGCCAAATACAAGAATTCTAAAAGGAAGGCAGGGAGTATCAAAAAATTTATGATGTAGTGATTTTTTTGAAAGTTAACACATTAGTTTCAAAGTCTATGAGTTCGTAGTCTAGGTAAGAATGCAATTGATAGAGCTAATATGTTAGACATCATGCATTGACCACCCTATCAATATGGATACATTATCCACCCTTCTTAACAATGGTTGCATCATGACCATAAGTGGCCTTATAAGACCTATAACAAAATAACCAGAATAACACTAGTGTCTCTATATACAGAGCATGGAAGTACATAATCATGCTCATCCTTGAAGAACACGATCTAGAAGGCTACATCAAAGAAGAGGTCAAGGATCCATAGGGATATGAAGCAAAGGCCAAGCAAAAGAAGGATATGATCAAATCCAAAAGGATCATTGATGACTCCATCAAGGATCATTTGATTCCTCAAGTATCATCAAAGAATACTCCAAAACAAATTCTCGATGCTCTGACAAGTCTGTTTGAAGGAAAGAACATCAACGGAAGAATAAGATTAAGAAAACAACTCAAGTGAGTGAAGATTCCAAAGGTAGAAACTATGCAGTCATACTTCACAAGAGAGTCTGAGATCAAAGAAAAATTGGAGGCAGAAGTTGTGATGACCACCTTGAATGGTCTCCCAAGGGATTAGGAATATTTCATTGGAGGTATATGTGCTATAAGAAAGCTCAGCAACTTCGGCATACTTTTGGAAGAATGTGTGCAAGAAGAAGGAAGAATATCCAATAGAGAAGAAAAGATAAATGATGATGAATATAAAAGCCTTAGAAGCTCAAGCAAAGAAAGGATCAAACAAGAGAAATGATCGTGATCAATCTCCCAAAATAAATCAAAAGTTTTAAAGAAACTCAAGAGAAAAAAGAGACTCCTTATATTTTGAATGCTTCCTATGTCACAAGATGGGACACATTGCAAGAAATTGTCCACTCAAAGCATAACAATTCAAGAAGGGTGAAGAAGTTCCATTCGCATGCAATTGAAGACGATGACTAAGATAAAGAAAAGAAAAATGAAGATGAAGACTCCAATGAAGAATATGTTTTGATTTCAACCCTTACTGGATGAGTCTCTCATGGAAGTGACACTTGGATCGTAGATAGTGGAGCTTCCATACATATGACAGGTTATAAATACTATTTTCAATGTCATGTACAAAAAGACTCTCCTTACAAAGTAAACCTTGGAGGTGACTATCAATATCCCATCAAAGGAATGGGAGAATCCTTTTACAAGTTGGACTCAGGGAATTCTACGGAGATGAAGGAATTCTTATATGTCCCAGGATTGAAGAATAATCTACTTTCTATCTCATCTCTACATACAAAGGACTTCGCAGTTGCTTTTGTAGGTGGAGATGTCCTCATGTGGCAAAAGGGAAACATAATAGATGATGCAGTTGTGATTGGTGAAGAAGGAGGAGGAATTTGCAAGGTAGAAGGACATACAGACTCAGCTCTGACAGCAAGTACCATCAACCCATGTGAACTACAAATCCCTAGCAATTGTGAGCGAGGTAGTCACAGGTTCACCAAAGATTCAAATCAAACATGAAGGAGTTTGCAAAGGATATGCTCAAGGGAAGAATACCAAGAACCCATTTCCAAGTTGCAACAATAAAGAAAAAGGGAACTTGGACATTGTTCATTGAGATGTATGTAGTCCACTAACAACCACATCATTAAGGAGGTATGTTTATTATGTTTCTTTTATAGATGACTATTTCATAAAAAATGGATTTACTTATTAAAAGGAAAATTTGAAGTATTTGAGAGATTCAAATAATTCAAGGCTCTTATGGAGAACTTATCTGAAAATAAGATGAAGACCTTGAGATCTGACAATGGAGGAGAATTCACTTCAAATGAATTCAAAGATTTCTGCAAAGAAGTTGGGATGAAGAGGGTGCTCACCACACCCTATAATCCTCAACAAAAAGAAGTAGTAGAAAGGAAGAATAGAACCATTATGGAAGTTGTGAAAGCCACGATTCATGATCAAGACACTACTATATTTACCCAAAAGTAGAGGGGATTCATCTTATTAACCAATATCTTATCAGCGTTCATTAAAAAAATGGAGTTTTTAAATTATGAAAAATGAGTTCAATGTATTGTAGGTATGGGTATGGGGTGTTTATAGGTATTTGGGGGTATAAAAAGGGTTATGTTGTAAGAATAGGGAATATCTTGTAAAAGTAGGGTATTTTTAGTTGGAACTATATATTGGGAGGGAGATTTCCAGTAATCTAGCAGATAACGAAGGAAAAGCAGAAGGTGATTGAAGCGGTCAATTTCTTTACAGGAGAAAATGTTGGCTTAACAACATAGAACTAGGTGATGGAGGGGTTAATCTTTGCCTTCAATGTTGTTGGTCCTGTATCCAGGACTCAAGGATTTGGAACTGGGTGTGAGACGTAAGATTTCCTGGAGCATATGCAGTGAAGAATTTAGTAGTTTATATGGGTATATAGGGTTAAAGTAAGGCTCCCTTCTCTATTTAGGTAAGGTTGTCTCGATACTGTGGATTAATAATCATAATAATGAGTTATGTTTTACAACAAAAGGTTTTTGGTAGGTATTTATCAATATCTAGTGAAATTAGGGTTTTCTTTAATATCCCATGAATGAAGACACTATGACATAGCTTCCTTAGCTTCGTTGAGTGAACACCTCGTTCCCAAAACACACTTGTGTGCACTACATAGGATTCTTCTAAAATGGACTAAACACTTAAACTTAATTAGATGTTGCAAAAGCAATTTTTAAGTAAATTTTCTTCTTGATGCACCCATGTATAGCATATAGTCCTATCTTGCAATTTTACTTTAGTTTTATATATTTACTATTAAATTAATTAATTTAATTATAAAATATATATATAATAGAATTTAAATTTTATAAAAAAATTGATATCATTATTTTATTAATAATTTCTTGCACTATTTTCAGTCACTAATCTCACTCATTAAGAAGAATTGATCTAAGAAACTCGTATCTAGTGGCATTTAATCCATCTAAAATGGATGGAAACCCATTTGGACAACATCAAACCTACGCATTACTTCTTCTTCTTCTTATTCTTTTATATGTCTCCTCCCACTACAACCAAGTTTCCAACACTAGGTGACCTAAGGAATTGAACCCCTCAATTACAGGGAGAGTGTGATTAGCGTTTGAATCAAGTCGTCTCAATGATATTGTCAACCCAAGCACCTATTTATAACATTGGTCTCCACATAATTTTGGCATATCTTCTCCTCGTAGGTTTTTTGAAATCGCTCATATCTTCTCCTCGGAGCTTTCCTTTATATCGTCTTGCCATATCTTCTCCTCAGAGCTTTTCTTCATTTTATGTTTTTGTTGTTCCCCAGATATTTTCTTCGTTTTAGGTTCTTTTCTCTTCGAATCTTTTCTTCATTTTAGGTTTTTGTTCTTTTGAAACAGAAAAAGATGTTGGAAAAATGTAATTACTCGTAGATCTGTACCTGACTCTCAACCGACTCTGTCAGAGTCTATACGAGTCAAGATCTTGTCAGTGAGTCTGACAAGAGGGAAGAGTCCACTATTCGGCAATGTAAACCAGTCGAATTTATTTCTGAAGCTAAGTTGTTAGGTAGATAGTTATTACAGTCTTTAATGGTGAGTCAATCGACCCATGTAGAAGCAATTTTTTAGGTTTCCTATAAATAGAAGAAGCAAATTGTAAGTCAGTTTACAGACACTAGATATTACAGACATTAGACAATAGAGAGAACTCCGGGTGAGAAAAGAGAAATTGAAGCTCAAGCTTCTGTGTATGTGATTCAGTCGAAGAGCCAAAGTTATGTAAAAGGATCAAGTCTAGACCAACAAGTCTGGACCGACGTATCTGGAATGACAAGTTTAGACCGACAAGTTTGTGATACTTTGTTATTTCTGCATAGTTAAATATATGAAATAGTTTATGGTTGAATGCATGATTGTTTGGCCACACATGTTTCCATATTTACTTGGGTATGTGATTGAATCGAAGAGCCGAAGCTCTGTAAAAGGATCAAGTCTAGACCGACAAGTCTGGACTGACAAATTTGGAACGACAAGTTTGTAATACTTTGTTATTTCTGCATAGTTAAATATATGAAATAGTTTATGGTTGAATGCATGATTATTTGGCTGCACATATTTCCAGATTTACTTGGGTAAATGTCTTTTACAATTACTGTTAAGTGAAAGAACAAGAACCCATAAAAATCTCACCACGTGAAAGTTCCAACTTTTACGGCACATCGGTCGACTCAAGTCTTCCTACATATTTGGGCATATGTTTTTATAAGTTCTTTGGATTTGTTAATGTGTCCATTTTTACTCTATCTTACTCACAGGTGAAAATAATTTGTAATTTCTTAAGTCTTTAGACTAAGAAACATACTCTGTAGATTTCGACCAAAGTGAACCGACAAGGTCGGTTGTGTGAGCCGACTTGAGAGGTTGGTTGAGTCAGCCGACTTGAGTGGTCGAAAAGGTGAGCTGACTTGGAAGTCAAAGAAGTCAGTCGACTTAGAACTGACAAGTAAGTTGAAGTAAATTTAGTTGAGTGGAAAGGCCAAATAAAATTTATAAAGTTGTCTAGTCGGGAGATAGACAAGTTTCACCCGACAAGTGAAAAAGAAAAAGTGGTCGGCATGAAAAGTGAAAATTAAATTTTAATATCTACTGAGCCCTAAACTCAAGTTTAGTCAGCTTGGTTTTGGCTAACTGGTATCAGAGCAAGGTTATATCAGAGCAAGATTTAGGAAAGAAATCTTGTCTTAAAAGGTGGAAATTTAATTTTCTAAGGAAAGTTAATTAAAAATTAAAATGTCTTCCACTTCTGGTTCATTGCAAACTCCAATTTTTACAGGAAAGATTTGTGAATATTGGTCTTTAAAAATGAACGCTTTATTCAGAGGTCAATATGTCTAGGAGATAGTCCAACATGGTTATGCAAAACCAGCAAACATGATAGCATATACCAATCTCACACAGGATGAGAAAGATGTCTTGAGAGAACAGAGGAAGAAAAATGGAAAAGCTCTGTTTTGCATACATCAAGCTATGCATGAGAGCATACTCCCAATAATAGCAACAAAAACTAATGCTAAGGAAGCATGGGATACATTGGAGACTGCCTATCAAGGTTTGGATAAGGTAATGACATCCAAGCTGCAGATTCTAAGAAGAGATTTTGAATCTCTGTCCATGAAAGATTCAGAGAATGTAGACACATTGTACACTAGAGTTGTTGGGTTGATAAACCAATTGAAATCTCATGGAGAACCCATAGCAGACCAAAGGGTTGTTGAAAAAATTCTCAGAAGTCTTCCCCCAAGATTTGAAAACTTGGTTGTGACCTTAGAGGAACACACAGACATGACGACATTTACCATTGATGAGTTGCAAGCTTCACTTATCAATCATGAACATAGACTCAGCAGAACACAAACATTATTGGAAGGTGCATTCGCAGCACAGTCATCCATAAGCCGTGGTAGAGGCAGGGGGAGAAACAACTTCAGAGGCAGAGGCTGAAGTTCTTCAAGAGGAGGACGAGGTAGAAGTCCTGCAAATGTTGATGGCAGAGGAGATAATCAGAACCAAGTCATCCAAGTGGCCAGAGGTTTAATAAATAAAAAATTCAATGTCATTACTATAAGAAATTTGGTCATTATGCATATGAATGAAGGAAGAAGCAATATGACCAAGGAAGGAAAAGCCCAAGTGAGTCGATCAACACCAGCACTTCGACAAGTGCAATGTTAATGGCATCGACATCTCCACTTGAATGCAATGCTGTTCAAGAAAGTCCACATGACATATGGTACTTAGATTTATGATGCAACAACCACATGACTGGTAATTTAAATTTGCTTTCTAGTCTAGACAATTCAGTTAAAACTGATGTTACACTTGGAAACAATGTCCAAGTTACTATCTTAGGAAAAGGCACTATTGATATTCTAACCAAACAGGGGGAGAGTAAGTATATCCCTGATGTCTATCATGTCGAAGGTCTGAAACATAATTTGTTAAGAATTGGACAGTTGTTACAAAGAGGCTACAGAGTCTACATGGAAGACTATCACTATGTGATCAAAGACAAGTGTCCAAGCGACCAGCTGATAGCAAAAGAGCCAATGACAAGAAACCGCTTGTTTCCATTGAGAATAGTTCCCGACATGAAAGGGAAGGAAAACACAGGAGTTACATTCAAGGTAGAAAGTGAAGAAATAGTCGAGCTCCTCGACAAGAGAGAAAATTGCAGCGCTAATTTGCAAGCTGAATTTCAGATGGAAGTTCAGGATGAATCCTAGTTGTGGCATTTCAGATTTGGACATATGAATTTTGGTGGGCTGAAGCTACTGCACACAAAGAATATGGTGAAGGGACTACCATTGATCGATAGAATAGAGAGGGTTTGTGAAGGATGCATTTTTGGCAAGTAGCACAGAGAGACTTTTCCAGTCGAAAAGTCCTATAGAGCATGTACACCACTTGAAATTGTGCACTCTGACATTTGTGGTCCAATACAGACATCATCAATTGGTGGCTACAAGTATTTTCTAACTTTTATTGATGACTACTCAAGAAAAACATGGTTATATTTCTTGAAACATAAATCTGATGCATTTAGTTATTTTTAGAAATTCAAGGCACTCGTGGAGAACTAGAGTGGTCACCGCATCAAGATTTTAAGGACCGATAGAGGAGGTGAATATGCTTCAAATGAATTTCTAAATTTTTGCAAGACCCATGGCATACAAAAACAATTCACTGCACAGTATACACCTCAACAGAACGGTATTGCCGAAAGAAAGAACAGAACCATCATGGAGATGGCTCGCAACATCTTGGCATCCAAGCATTTGTTAAATGAATATTGGGGTGAAGCAGTTGCAAATGCCATATACATTATGAACCAATGTCTGAAAAAGAGTGTAAAGCATGGACAGGTATGAATCATAGTGTTTCTCATTTAAAATTTTTTGGTTGTGTTTCATATGCTCATGTTCTAGATGAGCTGAGAAGGAAGCTAGACAAGAAGGGACAGAAATGTATTTTTGTCATCTATTCAGAAGACACAAAAGCATACAAGTTGTATGACCTTGTCTCAAGGAAAGTGATAATCAGTTGAGATGTTCAATTTGTCGAGAATGAATCATGGGATGGAACTGTCGACATAAATGTCAAGATTGTGTCGAACGTCAACAATGATGATATGGAAGAGGAAGTGGTCCAAACACCACATGTAAATCAACCGGTCGCAGCACCGTCGACCCCCATGACACCAAGACATGGTTCAGCACAAGGACCATTGACACAAGTAGCAGCTCAAGCTACACCGACAAGTACACCAAGAGGACAGCAAAGTCCATCAAGCATTTCATCAAGGTCAACATCGACAGAATCGGTGAAGACAAGAAGTCTACAAGAGATATATGAAGCTGGTACACCTAATTCATTCTCTCTCTTTGCATTATTTTCTCCTATATATGATCCACTAACATTTGAAGAAGCTGTTGAAGAAGAAGTATGGGCACAAGACATGGATGAAGAAATAGAATGCATTGAGAAGAACCAGACATGGGAACTGGTTGATGTACCAAAAGACAAAGATATAATCAGTGTCAAATGGATTTATAAGACAAAGCAAGATGCTCATCGGAATGTGCAAAAGAACAAGGAAAGAATAGTAGCAAGAGGGTTCACACAGCAACCCGGCATCGACTTCAATGAACGTTTTCACCTGTTGCACGCATGGATACAGTCATAACAGTTTTGGCCATTCCTCCACAAAACAAATGGCATGTTCATCAAATGGATGTCAAGTCGACATTCTTAAATAGCTATCTAGAAGAGGAAGTATATGTGGAACAACCACAACGGTATGAAGTTCCAAGTCAAGGACATAAAGTGTACAGGCTAAAAAAGGCATTATATGGTTTGAAGCAAGCTCCTAGAGCTTGGTATAGTCGGATTGATTCCTATCTCATTGAAAATGAATTTCAGAGAAGTCAAAGTGAACTGACTTTGTACACCAAATTCGATGAGAAAGGTAAGATGTTAATTGTCTACCTATATGTAGATGATTTAATATTTATTGGTGATTATGGCATAGCAGATTTTAAAACAGTCATGGAAAGTGAATTTGAAATGACTGATCTGGGGCTTATGAAGTTTTTTCTGGGCATTGAATTTCAACAGTCTGAAAGTGGTATCTTTATATCACAGTATAAGTATGCAAGTGAGGTTTTAAAAATATTTAACATGTCTAACTGCAAGACAGCCCCAACACT
The DNA here is from genome assembly GCA_001517045.1 of Pseudotsuga menziesii. NCBI lineage: Eukaryota > Viridiplantae > Streptophyta > Pinopsida > Pinales > Pinaceae > Pseudotsuga > Pseudotsuga menziesii. The sequence continues at coordinate 320,810 of LPNX010201299.1, forward strand.
AGTAATAACAAGTTTAAAATTGAGCAAGGATGATGAAGGATCCACTGTCGATCGTATGCTGTTCAAAAGGCTTGTTGGCAGCCTTATGTATTTGACAACAACAAGACTAGACATTATGTATGGAGTAAGTCTGATCTCAAGGTTCATGGAGTCACCAAAAGACTCACATTGGCAAGCAGGTAAAAGAATTATGAGGTATGTAAGTGGCACAAAAGACCTTGGTATTATGTATTCAACCTCAGAAAATTTTAAACTCATTGGCTATACTGACAGTGACAATGGAGGCAGCATAGATGACAGAAAGAGCACATCTGGGTACACATTTCATTTTGGTACAGGTGTTGTTTCATGGGTTTCAAAGAAACAACCATAGTAACTTTGTCTTCAGCTGAAGCAGAGTATGTTGCATCGACAAGTGTTGCATGTCAAGCTGTTTGGATGAGGAGAGTCTTAAAAGACTTGTCACAGAACCATCAAGAACCAACAACAATCTTCTGCGACAACAATTCAGCCATAGTATTATCAAAGAATCATGTGTTTCACAAGAGAACCAAGCACATCGACACAAGGTTTCATTTTATAAGAGAGTTGGTGAACGATAAGGAAATTTGTTGGAAATTTTGCAGGTCTGAAGACCAACTTGCCGACATCTTCATAAAGCCATTGGCAAAGGATACTTTTCAGTATCTGCGTAGTTATCTTAGAATGACAAGTTCTCTACATTGAACTCTATCATAAACAGAGCATGTCTAAGCTCTCAAACATTTTGTAAATTTAAAAAAAAAAATATCCATCTGCTTATAATTAAGGGGGAGTGTTGAAAAAATGTAATTACTCGCAGATCCGTACCTGACTCTCAGCCGACTCTATCAGAGTCTGTACCAATCAAGATCTTGTCAGTCAGTCTAAGAAGAGGGAAGAGTCCACGATTCGGCAATGTAAACGAGTCGAATTTATTTCTGAAGCTAAGTTGTTAGGTAGATAGTTATTACAGTCGTTAATGGTGAGTCAGTGGACCCATGTAGAAGCAATTTTTCAGGTTGCCTATAAATAGAAGAAGCAAATTGTAAATCACTTTACAGACACAAGAGATTATAGACATTAGACAATAGAGAGAACTCCGGGTGAGAAAAGAGAAGTTGAAGCTCAAGCTTATGTGTATGTGATTAAGTTGAAGAGCCGAAGTTCTGTAAAAGGATCAAGTCTAGACCGACAAGTTTGGACTGACAAATTTGGAACTACAAGTTTAGACCGACAAGTTTGTAATACTTTATTATTTCCACATAGTTAAATATATGAAATAGTTTATGGTTGAATGCATGATTATTTGGCCGCACATATTTCCAGATTTACTTGGGTAAATGTCTTTTACAATTACTGTTAAGTGAAAGAACAAGAACCCATAAAAATCTCACCGCTTGAAAGTTCCAGCCTCAAGTCTTCCTACATATTTGGGCATATGTTTTTATAAGTTCTTTGGATTTGTTAATGTGTCCATGTTTACTTTATCTTACTCACAGGTGAAAAGCATATGTAATTTCTTAAGTCTTTAGACTAAGAAACATACTCTATAGATTTCAACCAAAGTGAACCGACAAGGTCGGTTGTGTGAGCCGACTTGAGAGGTGGTTGTGTGAGCAGACTTGGGAGGTCGATTGAGTCATTCAACTGAGGTGTGCCGGCTTGAGTGGTCAAAGAGGTGAGCAGACTTAGAAGTCGAAGAAGTCATCGGACTTAGAACTGACAAGTAAGTCGAAGTAAATTTAGTTGCCTTGTCCGGAGATAGACAAGTTTCACCCGAGAAATGAAAAAGAAAAAGTGGTCGACTGAGCCGTAAACTCAAGTTTAGTCTCCTTGGTTTTCACTAACAAGAGATTTCAGACTCTATCAGCAGGAACAGATCTGCGGTTTAGACTCTATCAACAGGAACAGATCTGCGGTTTTCATTGTAAGTAAATTCATTCAATGGAAACGTCCAGAGAGACGCAGGAACATATTGCTTATTTTGTTGATATAGTGGGGGAATCCATAGACAAGGCGCGGAAGTTTTTACAGGCAACCAACTGGAACCTAGACGAAGCAGTGCAGCTATTCTATGCTCAAACTGATAGCCATGAAATTGAGTCTGACTATGTACGCCCGGCTTTACCAATTCAGAGGGAAGCATTATACGACAATGAATATATACAATCTAGAGATCAACAATCGGCGCACTGGTCTAGTCAACCTAATTCTGCCTGGGCTTTCTCGAATGGTGACGACCAGAACAAAAATGGATTGGAAGCACTTTATCGCCCACCTTTCGAATTGATGTTCAAAGGCAGTTTTGAGCAGGCAAAATCTGAAGATTCTGGCCAAGGGAAATGGCTTATAGTAAATATACAATCCACCAAACAGTTCAGCTCTTATACGCTTAATAGTGACACATGGGCCAACCAAGCTGTGAAGGAAACCCTGAGTGCCAATTTCATTTTCCTGCAGATTTATGACGACAACGAAAAAGGAAGAAGGGTGTGCGGCTACTATCATTTGACAGAGATGTCATCAACTCTTGTTATTGATTCTATCACTGGACAGAAAATGCAAGTTTGGAGCCGCATGATCAAGCCAGAACGATTGCTAGAGGACTTGTTACCTTATATGGTTAAAGGCCCCATGGAATTTAGTCATTCAAGGAGGAGGGTCGCATCAAATGTTAATGAAACTCATGAACAAGTAGAAGGAAATGCATCGTCTGCTTCTGCTTCTTTGGACATCAAACAAGATAATCCTGTACTGCAAGTAGAAGGAAATGTTTTGTCTGCCTCTGCTTCTTTGGCTTCTTTGGACATCAAAGAAGATGATCAAGAAAAAGTAGTGAAACCTCATGACTACCCAATTCTCCCGGACGAGCCACAAGGTGATAGACTGAATATTTGTCGAGTAGCTGTCCGTTTCCCTGATGGCAAGAGACTACAGAGGAGGTTTCTGCATACTGATTCAATACAGCTACTTTGGTCCTTCTGTTGCAATCAAGTCAAAGAAGGTGCAGATGGCCGGCAATTTAGATTGGCACGCGCAATTCCTGGTGCAACAACGGGAACATTAGAGTATGATACTGACTTGAGCTTTGGAGAGTCTGGACTTTCCAATTCTCTTATTTCCATGACCTGGGAATGAGATTTGGATATTTTGCGTGCATTGTAATTACTTGTAATTCTTACAGCCTTTGAATTTTTTTTTTCTATTTATTCTTCTGAAATATCAATTTTTTCATCTGGATTTCACCATGAGAAAATATAAAACATAAGGTTCTCTATTTATTAAAATTGTCTCGACTAACTCGCTGTTTTGAAATTTTTTATATAAAATTCCGACGTCATGATCGATCTGGGAGAGTTGTTATTGGAGACATGTAACCTAATAAATTAAACTTGAGGAGTTTTTTTATCAGGCAAAATGCTTACAAATAAAAAAAATTACAGGTCTTTTTCGTTCTATCAAACCATCCATAAACATTTTGTATATAGATTATGATTATCTTCTCTGTATTTGAATCTGCTTACTTCTCATAAATATTATAACATTTTATACACATGTTTATAGATTATGGATTATGAGTATTTCAAATATGCTTGTTTCTCATACAGATTATGAATTTTTTAAGAATGTAATTATCCATATAATTATAAATAATATGGTTACAATTTTTTTATAATTAAAGTTAGTGTATTTTAATATATTTATGACAATAATTTATAATTAATTTGTAAAATCTTCTTTCATATATATTTATATATATAATATTTACAAATTGAAAAAAAATATATTTATATTTTTAGAATCAAATAATTCTTAAACATTGTATTTCTAATATGATTTAAAAACATATTATATTCTCATAAATATTATGAACATTTTAATTATATATATATCGAGGAAGTTGGGAGACATTGTAGGTGCAATTTAATTTTTGCAATAACCATGCATGTTATGAAAAAGCAAATCGAGATGGGAAAACATTGTACTCGATTTTCATATAAAGTGTACACCATATGAATATAACAAGTACTCCATTTCCGCATAAGGCATACTTGATATATACATATCAAGATGAATGATCATTTTTTTGGTTTAAATGATTTCAATGGTATTGATTTAAATGATTTTGGGTGAATGAATGTGTTATAATAAGCTCCAACAATAATTTAGGATAGTATTGACTTGTTATATAAAGCTAAGTTGTATGCTTTGAAAATGAAGGGTTACGATAAGGTTATAAATAATCTTAATGCTTGTAATGACTTGCTTAATCAAATCAAGGTCATGGTCATGAAGTACTAAACAAGATGTAATGCATATCCTTGTTATATAGTCTTATGGGTTTTTTTTTAAGAATATGCAAGTTGCCATTAGTAGATCTACAAAGCTAGAGAATATCAAGTTTTAGGTTAGTCATAGTCGAAGGAGAGAATGAGAAGAACCTCTTAAAGAAACATTGATTCATAAATGTTGCTGACTAGGGGTCACTCTATTAAGGAATGTAATGGTGAGAGATATAGTGGGAGGAAATATAGATTGAAAGGAAGATATGTTGGTAAAGATAGGAAGTGGCATGAGTTGATTTATGGCACTAAGAATATTGTCCATGGAATTGATGATCTAAAGGACTCAGTTGTGTGAGGAAGGTGTGCCGAAAGAGAAAAAGCGTTTAAGTTTTCTTGAGTAACAACTATGATCAAGAGTTGCTTGAGTTAGTGCACTCTTATAATCATGGGCTTGTGGGTGTAGTCTCCATTGGAGGGCCTCATTTTTTTTATCACATTAATTCATGACTTTTCACTAAAGTCGTGGGTTTAATTCATGAGGAAGGAAAGTGATGCACTTGAAGTTCATAAGATCTTTATATCCTTTGTTGCAAGCCAAAGTAAGAAAAAGGAAAATGTTTTAAGAAGAAACAATAGTCATGAGTATGCTTCTAATAAGATATAGTTTCTTTGCAAATCTTGGAGTTTTGCAATGTAGAATAGCATGCCACATACTCTTGAGCAAATTGGTTTTTCTAAGATGTTGATATGAACCTTAATCGAGGAACAATGGAGCATGAAAGTGTATGTTGGTTCAAGAAATAAAATTTGAGTGGAAGTGGTTGTTAAAGAAAAATATATGACCAATAATTCATTTGTTGGGCGATAAGGCAGTAATGAAAGAGTCTTGCAGTGGAGAGAATAATTTTGTTGAACATGTCAAGGCTCTTGGGTCTGAGGCTTACCATTGTTTCAAAAGTCAGAACGAACTCATGAGAAGGTTGTGGTTAGTTAGAACAAACTCGCGAGTTTAAATGAATAGTGGCTTCTATGATAAGCAACAATATATAATACTGTGTTTTGTTGTGGAGTTTGAATATCAAGCGTTTGTGTCAGTTAAATGTATTGCCTTTACCTTAATCATTGTTTTCCTTCCATTTAGGATTACGTACAAGAATAATTTGTTCTCTAAGTTTAGGGGAGTGTGCAAGAAGTTGAGGGACCTTTTAGATGCAACCTCACTTTTTAGGAACACGCTCATGTTACATAGAAAAAGAACGCGCTCCTCTTCCATAGCGCTTGGAATTGTAAATCCGAGCCTGACATGTCAGCAGACATGTAGGCTAGGTAACAATAACGCGTGCGCGTTTTTTAAATTTAAAAAAAAAATAAAAACACACAGTCCCCCACCTGAGAGTCATTTTCACCGAACAGTATCGCGAAAACGAGCGTGGAAGAGTGCCGGAGGAGCGTGGAAGAGTGCCAATTCCTCCATTTGAAGACAAATCCTCCGGTGAATCGTCATATTACTAGGTAATTCATTCACCCATAGCTTTTGTTTTTCAATTAGATACTTAAATTATCATTTTTTATTTGTAAATGCAATAAAAACCATAAAAAAATAAACAACCATCTCATAGCCAAAACACCAACCAACC
>LPNX010201322.1:265-13136 GCA_001517045.1 Pseudotsuga menziesii
TTCAGACTATGCTTTTTTTTTATGGAGTTGGGTAAGACCATAGGGAGGGGTGCCCTTGTTTGCACTTTAACCACTATCGGTTTGTTGTCTTGGATAATAGATTTGTATGATTTTATTTTATGTGTTGAAGCGAGTTAGATTCAAATATGAACATTAGTTTTAGATAGAATTTTTGATACCCTTCAATGCTAGCAATTGTGTGCTGAGCATCTTGGTACCAGCACAGCTAGCAGTGCTCATCCTCCTATGCAACGGTTCACGAATCAAAGTCAGAACTATATATTACAGGTTTCCAAAGTTAAACCATGATATCTCTTATTGTCTCCTCCATCTCTTGTTCATGGCCAACAAATCCATGCCCAAAACAATTGAAAGTGGGCTTGAGCCGAGCGGCATTATAAACAATGAGCTCCTCAATTGTATGCCAAATGTGGTTATTTGGAGGATGCAGGCACTATTTGAGATAATGACAAAAGAGTTTTGGTATCTTAGACCTCATTGAGTGCCGAGTATGTCCAATATGGGTTCTTTTCGGAGTCCATAGGGAAAATGCGAAACCCAATCTATTCACCTGCATTAGTGTTGTTTTTGTCATCATAGGTTTTGTTGAAGTATGAGATGGTAAACGAGTTCATGCCTACATTATGAAAAATAGAGTTGAGTCTGATATGTTTTTAACCTATATGCAAAGTGTCACTACACAGGCGTTGCACGCAACGTATGCAAGAGCTTGAATCTGGTTTCGTGGATTGTCATAATTACTGCACATAAAGGATGGCAGCAAGTGGATTGGGATCCAACGAGAACATATTTTGTTCAACTAAGAAAAGCGTTTAACTTATCCTTTTGTTATGGANAGTGGATTGGGGTCCAACGAGAACATATTTTGTTCAACTAAGAAAAGCGTTTAACTTATCCTTTTGTTATGGACTGAGCATGTTGTGGTTAGTATAAGTAAACCCTTACCCTTTCCTTAGTGAGAGGGCACAACAAGGCTATTTGTTTGTTTTTAAAAATCACGAATAGCATAACCTTAAATTGGGGGTTGGATTCTTTAATCCAGGTTATTAAAAGTCATATATAAATAATTTCCATATGCTTGCAAGTAGTGGNTAAAATCACGAATAGCATAACCTTAAATTGGGGGTTGGATTCTTTAATCCAGGTTATTAAAAGTCATATATAAATAATTTCCATATGCTTGCAAGTAGTGGAAAGGTAAGGAACTGTTCCATTTTTAGAATCCACATCAGTAATCGTATAGATATAGTTTTAATTTGTGTGACTAAAGTTATACCTTTCATTTCTAGCGGTGTGCTTGGGGTAGAAATTATAGATGCTACTAATGGCTTGCGATATCTAGTTCAAGATATTGGGGTTCATTCGAAAACATACAAAATACTTAAGTAGTATTTGGAAAGAAAGGTCAACCTTTTGCTATAGCTTCGAATTAATGATTTAACCAGTAGAATTTGAGCCTTGGGAGGCACTTTCCTAGCCCTAATAGGATAGTCACTGGTTGTAAATAAAAGCAAAAGTAAAGGAAGGTTCAAGGCTTGAGTTGAGAACTTGGTTATGAACATTCTTTTTGTATTATGTTGTACGAAGAACAGATGATTGACCCCCTCTTGAACCAATACCAAATTTTCTGGCCTTATGTTAGATTCCGCATATAAAATAGAAGGAAGTATGGCAACAACAATGTTGCTGATTGTAACCTTTTAAATAATAAAATGTCACAAGATGGGATTGTTTTGTGGACGTAACCCCAGAGATGGGTGAACCATGTGCATGGGTGTCTTTCTTGTTCTTGTGTCAAAATGTTGCATTTTTCCCTTATAGTAATCGTGTTCTTATAACTTTGTTCTGCATCTTCTCGATCGATTTATTTCTTAGAAGGATAATCAAGGAAATATATGGTCTCCTCAATGAATTTGTCTGCACCATAGAATTGTTTGTAAAGACATCTTAAGAATGAATGCAGGGTGACTACACCACTTAAGTTACAACTAATAATGTATAGTATTAAGGGAAGGTTGTGAATATATGCTCTTATGCTTCATTGGTTAGATTTAAGAATGGATAGTTCTTCAAACATGTTTATTTGCTTAANCTGATAATGTATAGTATTAAGGGAAGGTTGTGAATATATGCTCTTATGCTTCATTGGTTAGATTTAAGAATGGATAGTTCTTCAAACATGTTTATTTGCTTAAAAGATGGTAGATCTATAACTCAACATCATGATAGATAAATCAACGGTTAAACACCAATGAATGAAAGAGTGAGTTGAATTACTTAAGAGACCCTTCTATTAGTCGCAAGTCCATAAAATATTGAAATATGGTTAAGGAAATTTGAATGGACGTTCAATTGAAATGACATGTAAAATCTGCTACTAACCTGATTGACGCATTTTAGTAATAGCAAAACAAAGACAAAGAAAATAAAATAAACTAAACATATATTTACCTTTTGGCATTGAGGTATATGAGGTACGTTACAGGTGGTATCAGAGCGAGAGTTGAAATGCTCGGGCCTATTGGGATCAAAAATGCTTTCGCATATTTCGTTTTAACTAACNCACTGAGGTATATGAGGTACGTTACAGGTGGTATCAGAGCGAGAGTTGAAATGCTCGGGCCTATTGGGATCAAAAATGCTTTCGCATATTTCGTTTTAACTAACGATTGAGTTTTGCTCTGTGATAACAGAAAATCAACATGTTCACATTGTTCGACCAATCGAGGTACCTTAAAGTTGTACCCAACAAAAATGTTTATTGACCTTGTAGTTGTGCAGGAGAAGGCGGAACCTCTTCTCAGATCATAAAAGATGGTCATTCTTTTTCCACATCCATGTTAAGATGACGACCTAAGTACATAGGTGTCTAGTTATTTCCTTGATTTTCTTTCAAAATGATTTATGAATGGTTAATACGATTGTTTCGTCATTATTTTAAAAAAAATTTATTTGTAAGGTATAAGAGTCTTCTTAGACAAACTTCGGGTGAGTGAAAGTACCTTCTACCATAATAATAATGGGGAGTTAAATTGTCATTAATGACATGATGTACGTGGATTGTAATAGGTCACATTGTAACACTCAGTAATTAGTGCTATTAAAAAGTAGCATTAAAGGGTTACCTAATTACCTAAAGACCTAATGAGTCTGATTCTCCACTGTCCTATATTTGCAATTATTCCACATTCCTTATATTCTAGTTAAATAATTTGTTGAAAAACCAAATGTAAGTATCATGGCCTAGGTTACTCACATAATCATTGGTTACTTGATCTACACATTGTAAAATTTTGGGTGGTTTGATGACAACCATGTCTTACATCTGAAACTAGCCTTAGCTTACCCTGAAAGGCTTGCTTACTCTGTAACATCTTCGAACATTAACACTGTTGAATAATTCCGATCTAAATCATCAAGTATATGAATCTTTAAAGTGAATGTATTCAGTTAACATTGGTATCATTTGCTTCAAATCTGAGTTCATTGTTTATTGAAATTGGGTTGATAACGTTGACAACAAACTTTGATTATGTTGGATTGCTGACATTGACCTTTTTTGGTTGAATATTTTCCTTATTTGGATTCCAAATTAAATTGATTACATAGGCATCAATTCTAAATTTCTTTTTGTAGTTGATTGCTGAAAATTATACTAATTGAAAATCTTATTATTGATGAGTTTTTCTTTGAAACTTCATTCTCCTCTCTTGCGATTTGAATACTAAGGATCTGATTTAATGCTTAAAGAAGGTTTGACACATTTCTTGACCTCGTAGTAAAATGAAGGATTGAAAGTTGATAATGATTTTATGGTTAGAAGTCCATTAATAGGGGTATTGAAGTTTTGCATTTTAAACCCATTTGCTTGTTCACTAAAGTAACATATATAAATACAAGTTAAACACTATCTCTTTATGTTCATGATAGTGATGGATTGAGCATTGAAATCCTTAAAGAGATTGATTGGCGAATTTATTTCTTGATATTAGTGAATGATGTTACACATATTGAAAGGTCTTTGTATAGTTACAAGTACCAACTTCATAATTGTTAAGTAAATGAATTTTTAGAAGCATGCTCCTATTGGTGAATGTTCTAGAAATGGTTCCTTGTGCGTGGATTAGAGCTTTTGAACTATCTTATGTTTTGATGAGCTCTTGGGCGATATTTTTCATTTTAGGTATTGATCTAGTAGTCAGATAGACTAATTGTTGGAATGAATACTTATTTATATCATACGTCTATTTGTAGTGTCTAGTAAGAACTATAGAATTGATTCTACTACTAGATGGAAGGATCTTGTTGGTAGTCTTGTGATTAAATCGATTGAGAATTTCATAGCATTGTTGTTGCTTGGGTCGTATTGAGATGGGAATTTTTAAGAGCTTATATGGATTTGATTATCTATAGATATTGATATTGAAAATAAGTGAGTTGATGAATGTTGTATAATGTTATAGGCTAACCTGGCAGGATGTGCCAGGAACACTATGAGTCGGAGTTGACTATTAGAGAAATGATTACTGCCGTAGATAATGAGGTTAAGTATGGGTGTTTTTTTTTAATATAATTGCCAAATCTCGAGTTTTACAACCAAGGACTAACCATGGATGATGTTGTTTACATACTAACATTGTAGGATTCAATGATATTATGACCATTGCTACAATCGACGTACATTATGGTATATAAATCCGCTTGTGTATGTAAGTTGCACTCAATTACTCAAAAAAGAGTAAGGAGTCATTTTTCTAGATGATTTACAAGGTTATATAACTCGTGAATGATGATTAAAAATCGATGTAAATTATGAAACTCTGATCATTGATTATTGAAATTTTGGGTTATAAATGAATGCTTTAACTGACCACCCATGGAGTGATTGCAAGCATGGGAAATTGTGGCCATGATGAGTGCTAAAAGCTCTTGGACTGTAATGAGTTACAAAGATATGAGAAAAATCTCATCGATATAAAGTTGTTACCACGAGGAAAGTGGTAATGAAGGTAGTGGATGAAAGCTACCTGTTTTCCCCTGGGCCAACTAGGAACCACTATGCATTCTGGGGATGCCTAGATGTAAGATGTTTTGGTTAAGACTCGTTCCACACACATTAAGAGGACTGTCACAAGAGTGGGGAGACTCTGTGAGGATAATAACCTCTAGGTGTTGTGGTGGTGTGCAAGAACGGAGGTGCCTCAGCTTGGTGAAGAGCCTTGAATAGCATAAGAAGGAGATACGAGGGTGTAGCCCTTGTGTTGAGTATCATGAATCGGTACTTGGAGTAGTGTTAGCACTTGGAGTGATGGGATCTAGGACATCAAGAGAAAAGAATAATGGTGAAGCGCCCTGAATAGCACAAGAAGGAGATACACCTAAGGAAGGGTATTGTCCTTGTGTTGGGTGGCTTGGATTGGTACTCGGAGTACTGTTAGCACTTGGAGTGCTCGGATGGAATACATCTAGAGAAAAGAATAATGATGGGAAGAGGTATGTACATTACACGTAAACTTGTACCTATGGGGTAATATGTCTATTTATTGGCAAATAAAACTGACATGTATATTGGAACCACTCTGGTTTATGGAAATTGTATAGTGTTGGATTTATGAGTTATACATTGTTTTCATGTCGATGATGGCTTTATAACTATCCAACGGTTTGAATTAAAATGACCGCCCAAAGATAAGTAAACATGGATTGCATTCAAATCAATTAGTTTATTTATGCAAAAATGAATACTAGAAGATTTCCCGTAAATTGTTGATTATTACAATACAAAAGGGATCTATGGCTTATGTTAAGATGAATTATATTTTTGCACATGATGTACTGAAGAAAATTGGGCTAGAACCAAACATGTTGCAGGAAAACTGCAGGTCTTGAATGATGGCGACTTGAGAAGATATGGAAAGGCCTCAGGGGCCAGGATGAAAAGGACAAAAAAAATAAAAGATGATAGTATGGAAGCAGGGAAAAAAAACTGATGGGAAACATGAACACCGAGGACGGTGTTATTTGTTTAGGGGGAGAGGATGTAACATCCCTCTCGCGTACCTAGAAATTTTGTAATTTTTGAATGTTATTGTAATTATCTCTAGGTCAGGAGCTCAAGGCCAAGGCCCCACCGGAAACAAACCTTGCAACCTATACAAGCTAAAAACTAAGGAGGCATAAAGACAATGACTTAAGGTAACCACAAGGGATAGGAGCAAATGATTTAAATGACCCATAAGGGATAATGTGGTCCTACGTATCGGTAGTGTTAGGGATAATATCTGTGCCTACTAGGATACTTGTTTCGCTAAAACTTATTTCGGCTAAGACACCATAACTAGTACTTGATCCAAGTACGATTAAGTGCAAGTAGAGGAAGTCGCAACCACTCTTCTTAATGTCGATATAGAAAACTTACGCAAATTAAAGTAGAAGAGATAACTGTTAAGGGACTATAGAGAGATAGCGCTGCTAGCATATCTCGTTTGATAAATTCCATACATAATATATAGAGAAACAGAGGGACTTATACTCGACATACATAATTTAATGCAAGAAAATATGACAAGTTTCTTCGACGACTTAGGTGTCATCTCAATAGAAAATAAGTCGTGAAAAGTACGATTCCTCGGTGGAAAAGAATTGGTAGATTAAGTATTTATAAAGTTCATGGACTATCATTATAAGGAAAATAATAATAGATTTCAGCCTTTATAAAAGACACGGTTTGTTATGAAAAGAAAACCATATATTAAGTATTTATTAAATTTAATACATTTAAAGTCCTTTTGTAAAAAAAAAGGGCATGAATAATCATTATCCATGATGAGAAAATAGAAGGATTAATAACATATGAAATCTATCATAATATGATAGATTGGGTCTTTACAAAAGAGAAGGACTATTCTAAGCCTTTACGAAAAGACATGAGCTATAAAGTCTAAAGTAATGATAAACTAAATATTTACATGGATTATTAAGTCTAAAAGAATAAAAGATTCAAGTCTTTATAAAAAAAACATGCACTAAAGTCTAAAGTAATGATAAATTAAATATTTACATGGACTATTCAGTCTAAACGATGAAAAGTTCAAGTCTTTATGAAAATACATGGACTGTTATTTGAAGTCTATCAAAAGGGAAAAAAAAAATGATATATTTATATCCTTATAAACAGTGCATGAATTATTATATATAGTTCATCATAAAGGAAAAATGATGGACACAAAGCATTAATAGGATGGTTTGAGTTTAAAACCTCTATATTTAATTTTATGAAAAGGAAGGATTAGTTCCTTCCGCGAACTCTCGACTTCTAAAAAACTAATGGATTTAATTCTATTAATGCTTTCTTGGCTTGATTAAAGGTGAGGTTTAGCCTGAATGAAGGGAATAAATAATCCGTGAACCTTGAGAGCCGTAACCAAAGTTAGGGCAAAAAAGGACGCCATAATCTTGGATAAAAATCTCATGGCCCTATTAGAAGAGCATGGCCCTATTATAATAAATGAGCGATATATTTATAGGAGTTGGGGGCATGCAGTTGAGGGGGGACTTCTGGGCGTAAGCAGGGATTCCTATACTTGTGCTTTTGGATGGCGAGATTCATTCCGACCAGTGTTCTTCCACCCAGGTTTGGGTTTGGGTCTCTCGTGAACGGTGAAGGTTTATAGATCCATTGCTGGTATGCATTCTTTGAGACTATGCTTTATTTTTTATGGAGTTGTGTAAGACCATAGGGAGGGGTTCCCTTGTTTGCGCTTTAACCACTATTGGTTTGTTATCTTGGATAATAGATTTCTATGATTTTTTTTTATGTGTTGAAGCGACTTAGATTTAGATCAGAACATTAGTTTTAGATAGTTAGAATTTCGGATACCCTTCAAAGCAAGCGATTGTCTACAGAGCGTCTTGGTACCAGCACAGCTAGCAGGGCTTGTCCTCCAACGCAGTGGTTAACGAATCTGAATTGGCACTGTATATTACAAGTTTCCAAAGTTAAACCTTGATATTTCTTATCGTCTCCTCCATCTCTTGTTTATGGCCAACAAATCCATGCCTAAACCATTGAAAGTGGGCTTGAGCCAAGCGTCATTATAAACAATGAGCTCCTCAATTGTATGCCAAATGCAATTATTTGGAGGATGCAGGCACTGTTTGAGATAATGTCGAAAGAGTTTTGGTATCTTAGACCTCGTTGAGTGCCGAGTATCTCCAATATGGGTTCTTTTGGGAGTCCATAGGGAAAACACCAAACCCAATCTGTTCACCTGCGTTAGTGTTCTCTTTGCCGGCGCAGGTTTTGTGGAAGTATGAGATGGTAAACGTGTTCATGCCTACGTTATGAAAAATAGAGTTGAGTGTGATATGTTTTTAACCTATATACAAAGTGTCACTGCACAGGCGTTGCACGCAATGTATGCCAGAGCTTAAATTTGGTTTCGTGGACTACCATAATTACTGCACATTCCCAGGATGGTCATGGTGAGGTTGCTTTGAATTTTTTTAAAGGGTAGTAGCAAGGGGATTGGGATCCAGTGAGAACATATTTTGTTCAACTAAGAAAAGCTCTTAACTTATCTTTTTGTTATGGACCGAGCATGTTGTGGTTAGTATAAGTAAACCCTTAGCTTTCCTATATGGTATATTTTTTATATGAATGGGTCTTAGTGAGAGGGAACAACAAGACTATTTGTTTGTTTTTAAAAATCACGAATAACATAACCTTAAATTAAGGGTTAGATTCTTTAATCCAGGTTATTAAAAGTCATATATAAAGAATTTTCATATGCTTGCATGTAGTGGAAAGGTAAGGAACTGTTCCTTTTTAAGAATCCATATGAGTCATCGTATAGATATAGTTCTAATTTGTGTGACTAAAGTTCTACCTTTAATTTCTAGCGGTGTGCTTGGGGTAGAAATTATAGATGCTACTAATGGCTTGCGATATCTAGTTCAAGATATTGGGGTTCATTCGAAAACATAGAGAATACTTAAGTAGTATTTGGAAAGAAAGGTCAACCTTTTGCTATAGCTTCGAATTAATGATTTAACGAGTAGAAGTTGAGCCTTGGGAGGTACAGTCCTAGCCCTATTAGGATAGTCACTCGTTGTAAATAAAAGCAAAAGTAAATGAAGGTTTAAGGCTTAAGTTGAGAACTTGGTTATGAACATTATTTTTGTATTATGTTGTACAATGAACATATGATTGACCCCTCTTGAATCAATACCAAATTTTCTGGTCTTATGTTAGAGTCCGCATATTAAGTAGAAGGAAATATGGCAACACCAATGTTGCTGATTATAACCTTTTAAATAATAAAATGTCATAGGATGTGACTATTTTGTGTACTTAACCCTGGAGATGGGTGAACCACATACATGGGTGTCTTTCTTGTTCTTGTGTCAAAATGTTGCATTTGTCCATTGTATTAATCGTGTGCTTATAACTTTGTTTTGCATCTTGTCGATCGATTTATTTCTTAGAAGGATAATTAAGGAAATATATGGTCTCCTCAATGAATTTGTCTGCACCGTAGAATTGTTTGCAAAGACATCTTAAGAATGAATGCAGGGTAACTACACCACTTAAGATACAACCGATAATGTATAGTATTAAGGGAAGGTTGTGAAGATATGCTCTTATGTTTCATTGGTTAGATTTAAAAATGAATAGTTCTTTAAACATATTCATTTGCTTAAAAGATGGTAGATCTATAAATTGGCATCATGATAGATAAATATATGGATAAACACCAATGAATGAAAGAGTGAGTCGAATTACTTAAGAGACCCTTTAACTAGTCGCAAGTCCATAAAATATTGAAATATGGTTAAGAAAATTTGAATGGATGTTCAATTGAAATGACATGTAAAACGTGCCACTAACCTGATTGACGCATTGTAGTAATAGCAAAGCAAAGACGGACCAAAAAAAAAAAAAAACATATATCTACCTTTTGGCATTGAGGTATATGAGGTACGTTACAGATGGTATGGTATATGCGGTACGTTACACGGACTTCACTTAGAGAACCTTTCACATAGCATGTACGGACTTCACTTAGAGAACCTCTCACATAGCATGTGCGATCATGGGATATTAAAGAATACCCTTAATTTCCAGAGATATTGCCCCAAAGTCTTTTTGTTGAAACCCCCTCCCAATACTTAAAACCTCCTCCCCACCCCTTTTTATACCTTAATCCTTATAAACCACCCTACTCACCTCCACCTTCAACCCCTCATCCCCCCAATACCTGCAATATATTGATTCAATTTTTGATAGTTTTAAAACCCACAATATGAATTAAAGTGATAGGATATTGGTCAATAAGTGAAGCCCTGAGGAAGGTAGGATGGATCCCAATATATACAATGTAGAAGCCATCAACTATAAATATGACAAAAAAAACATCTAAATTTAGACACTAGACTAAGTATGATGAAAGGAGGAAGAATATGAAAATGGATTTTCTGAAAACGCTTTCCTTAAGACGACAACCGCCACAAACCATGTAGAGAATCAGTGACAATATAGTTCATTTTTTCGCCATAAAAAAAAAACTACTCATAACAAAAACAAAAGAAGATACTCATGACAAAAAGGACAGCCGCCACAAACAATGTATCGCTGTAGTTCATTGCCTCACTTTATAGAGGAAGATGATCGTGACAAAAAAAAGATTACGATAACCTTGTACTATGGAGTGATATCGATTTAGTTAGAGTTTGACTTTTTCAAAAGTCGGCTCATAAACGAATAAAACGATATGTTTCTTATTAATAGAAGGAATAAACTCACAAATCAGACAATAGTTGAACTCATATGCAACATTATCCTTGTCCTGAGACAGTAATAGATAGGAAGTAGCTCAGCGAAGGAAGCTAATTCAAAAAAATCTATTGGATTTGAACCTTCCCTCGAATTTGTTAGGAAACAAGGCGAAGAGAGAAAAAAAGTCGCTTCGATCTATCTTCCGTTGGATTTGGAAGAAAACAAGAAATTAGTTTGGATTTCTTTCTTCAACAATACGATGGGCAACATGATGGGCAAAGACACGGAGAACAGAAGTTTACTGTTAGAAAATGAAAAAATCTCCACCGAAGTCGGTATGGCCACAGACAAAAAACAATATAAATTTTCCTCCCAGGTCAGTGACAAAGAAGTGGTCAAGAGGTCACAAGTACAAGAAAGTACTCAAATCATAATGCTTGATAAAATTTCCTCCCAGGACAGTGACAAAGAAGTGGTGAACAGGTCACGAGAACAAGAAAGTACTCAAATCATAATGCTTCTGTGCGTTTCTTTCTCCAATAAGCTGGGCAACAGTATGCTTCTGGGCCAGCGTAACAGAATTTCAGGGTTAGGAAATAATAAAATTTCCTCCAAGGTGGGCATCAATGAACAAGAAGAGCTAATCAATGGGCAAGAAGAAAATATGAAGAACAATGTTCCAGAGCTGCAAACAAAGGCTGGCTCGTTAGCTAATGAAACGGAATTATTGGATCTGAAAAATAGAGAGCTAAGCACTGAAGTAATTCTCCTAAAGTCCCAGTTGAATGAGTATAATGCGAAATTGGCTCACTTGAAAGATCAGATGGAGCAAAATGAGAGTGTTCTGGAGAAATATAGAACAGAAAAGGATGATTTGCAATGCGAGTTGAACGAATCCAAGGAAATTATTCAGAATTTGCTTGCCAAAACTGAAAAAATGGAAAATAAAATGAACAGCTTTGAGCAACTGGTGAATGAAGGAGTCGAAGAGCGCCTAGAGCAGCATAACGTGACGGAACGTTCTCTTCGCGGACGAAATGAAATCCTACAAGAAGAGTTGGAGACTGCTCTGCATTCTTTCAACAAGGATGGAGAGTCTGATACGCTGGAAAAGGAAAAGTCGAACCCAAACCATGTGCATGAACTGGTGGCCTTTTTCAATTCCAAAGGCACATGATAATGGGTTCTTTTTCAATTCCAAAGTAACAAAGCAAGTCATAACCAAAACGCCGCCAACAGGCGGGATTCCCGCAAATTATTGCGAATCTCAATTTGCAGTCAGTCATTTTGGTTATCTGGTAATTTTAACATACGGTATTTAATCTAGGAGATCAAGGATTCCCGCAAATTATTGCGAATCTCAATTTGCAGTCAGTCATTTTGGTTATCTGGTAATTTTAACATACGGTATTTAATCTAGGAGATCAAATTAATGTTGCTGGAATGGCAATATTGCCATTTTAAAATAGGGTATTCAATTGAGGAGAGCAACAACTTAATATTGTTGAAATTTTCAATAACAAATTTAATTAAAATTTGTCCAGAAAAGTTTTAGTTGTTTTTTTTTATCTAAGAGCTGGTGAGGCTAAGAATTCTTGTATTCTGTTTTCCATTTATTTTAGTTGTAAGTTGATTTTTAAAATTTTCATTTTAACTAAATTTTTTATTTTTTCTATTATATTAAATAATAAATTTAATGTTATTTATTTGAAATGGTATTGGACAATATTGCCTATTCATTATCTTACTTGCTGCTAAGTTAAGTCTGAAGATTTTCAAAATTAAAATCATTTATTTCTTAGCACATAGGGTTACTTAAAATCTTGATCTTATAATCCATGGATATTATAACAAATTACTATATTAGAAATCATGGTTATAGTATATTTTATGGACAAAATGTGGTGTATTTTATGGTCAAAATGTGGTGGATAATTTTGAAATAGTAGGTTTTAGTGGTTGAATTTACATAATGAGATGCTTCAAGAGTAATTAAATTCCATGAATCCATTTATGTAATAAAAATTGTAATTTAGACAGTAAAAATGATATTTTCAGCAATAAATGATGGTG